>CP136063.1:142615449-142922949 GCA_032622095.1 Siphonodentalium dalli
GGTCATTTTACTGGGAACAGCGTTATACATGGTGACAGCCCTAGTTCTGTCTTGAGCGAAATAGTCGAGCAGCAGGCTAAATGCGTAACAACGACATCAGCCGCTCGCCAAATTTTATCCTATATTTAGATTATGTATAACGTCAGGAAATTCCCAGCTCGCGTCAAGGTGATCTTTTCAAGTTTTTGTCGTAGAGTGAGTAAATTGTTTTCAGATGCACAGGCCATAGGGGAATTGTCCCGTTTAGTCTTCCCTCCACTGGAAATAATAACAAACACCCAATTATGTTTGGAAACTAACCATGACGAGCGACGGTCCCGTGTATTTCTCTGATCGCACAATGGTAGTAGGCCTGACCACGTTGAACCAATACATACAGCCACATTAACGACCGTGTCCCCACCGGCCAGAACAAAAAACGCCATTCTGATTATATATATTTTATAATGGCGGAAATCTGTCACCGGAGCCTTTGTGAAGCCCGTCTGCAGGGTGAAAATCTGCTCCTCATCTCAAGATATATATTGTTGATATTATATACATGAGTGAGTTGCACAGTCATATGCATATACACACAATAATTATATACAGAACGAGTATACATGAATGTTATGTGTTATTAATCATACATGGATGTGTCAATTAAGCACAAAATACATATGAATTTGAGGCAATGGCCAATGTATATACTTGCACTCCGTGTTTGTTTAGAAGTTTGTACCAGAAGGCGTTTCTCAGTTATTGAATGTGAGGGGAGAAGCAGTGAAGGAACATATGTGACATCTGGCATGCATATGAGGAGTGGCAATGTTTGCATACTGCAGCGTTGTCATATGTAGTTTTGGAGAGATTTCGGCAGAATTTTGGGTTTTTCTCTAGCGATCAACCAACCTCTCCATACTGAGTTTGGACAATGCTTTACCGTGCGGAAAAAAAGTCAGATGTGCGTTAGTTAAGTTGGCAGTAGCTGTTGCGTTCGGAGTATTAATATTCATGTCCACGAGCTCCTTCCAGTGCCTTTGCAATGGAAACATTCCGCTATTTACAGAGGTAGTGAAACATTGGTATATGTTATACCTATGTAAAATTGGAAATATATCCTTTTCGAAGCCCATCAACGGCCGACTGGATGGCGGATAATGACAAGTATTGTTTATGTCGGAGCGAAACAATAGCCCAATTAATTCGGATTATAGAACGACTGTATTAACTCAACAATCAAATTTGATCATGTAAATGTATGTATGTATATATCCTTTATTTCCTCCGTTAACGAAGAGCTTTTACAATATAATTGGAATGTTTACAAAATACAATACAAAAATCAAATAAATAAATAAGCATTAAACTATGTGGTAGACAGATAAGTCAGCCAGAGATTAGATGAGACAGTCATGCACGTTTATAGAGACAGGTATGTAAGCAGATTGTTGGTTGTACATACAACAGACCATACATAAATTCTGTACTGGGAGAGCATATTGTGGGAAATTAAAAAAACGGACGATGAAGTTCTGGTAACCGTGAGTAACATTGACAGAAAAGGCTCACTGATAAACTCGGGATTCCAGTTATGTGGTTAAATAGTTAATCCAGAGATTGTGAACATATAAGGCCACATCTATCACTATTATCAACGCTCCAATTGAAATGGATGACAGTCTGGTAATTTCATATATGAGTAAATTCAGAAGTGTGGTGGACGGAAGTTTAAAGAGAGGTTTCATGAAAGGGTCTAAGTGCAGACGGGGACAAGATATATACAAATTCAAGATTGCACTGAGGTCCCACACTTAATTACAGTATATGGATTTGAATGCAACGACAAAACAAAAGTTTCATGTAAACATTGTGATGTACTTCATTATGCAAATGAGCTGTGCAAGGCAGGTAGAAAAGCCAAGGTCACTTGCGGTAACTGCTTGAGTACTACTCACCAACGCTGGTCGTGCACGGAGCCTGTGCGCTGAAGGGTATGTCTGAAAAGTGGTCACGTGGGACGCGAATGTCAATCAAATGCTCGGGACAACTCACGACGAGACGTCAGTCGTGAACGGGAGTAGTGCTGACAATGACGACGAGCAATCGAGTGATGTTGGCTCTGACATGGACGCGGCGACAGTGATTGATTCGGATAGTGCGAGTGACGACACGGAAAGTTCGGGAAGTGATAGTGAGTCTGAGCAGGAGAATGAGAAAACGCGTGTGCTAGTTGATTCAATAGTAATCGGAGTATGCGTGATGTGCATATAAATAAGCCAAATGTGAGTGTCTTTTACAAATCTGGTAGTAAAGTTAACCAGATTGAGTCGCTAATGAAGGATGCACATAAGAGGAAGCGGTTCAGATATAAAGCCATCAAATCAGTTACCCTCCATTTGGGTACAAATGATGTAACAAAATGTAACAATAAGCCGGAGTCTGTCAAAGTAGTATTCACAAAGAGCATTCCAAAAGTATTAGCTAAATTCCCCAAAGCATTCATAAATGTGTGTAGCATTCCTCCAAGGAAGGGTGAAGGCAAGCATATTAAGAAGCTTAATGGCTACACAACTGAAGTCAATTCATTTTTGTGTGAGTTTTGTAAAGATTTTCCTAACGTAAATTTTGTTGACAATGACAATTTGTTAACTAGCTTCGGAGGCGTTGTGAGGAGTTTGTTCAACACGAGTGATGCATCTGGTGTGCATTTTAGCCCGGATGGTAAGAAACGGTTGGCTGAGACATTGGACATTGGGTCGGACAGAAAGAGAAAGCGCATCAGCGGCCGAACGACTGGATCTGGAAAGAAGAAGTCTGCGAAGCATGCTTGATGGGAGAGCGAATTGACTGAGTGTATTGCGATTGTGAAAATGCCCCTGTTAGGCACTGATCGCCTGAAAATATTGGGGTTGAATGTTTGTGGGCTCGATAGACGGTTAAACTATCCCGACTTTTGTGACCTAATTGATGAATATGATATCTTATGTTTTTAAAGTAATCGGTCTAAAAGCAAGAATGCGCGGATGTCGTAGGAGTGGTGGTATTGTGTTAGCCGTGAAAGTTGATATTCAGCATTTCAGAAGTATAGATAATAAATCTGAAATAGTAACTTGGGCAAGATATAAATCCTCGCTTCTTATATAGGTACTGTATATGTGCCGCCTAGCAATACGAAATATGCTAGTGACAATTGGTGTATGGAATTGGAACTTGAACTTCGTAAATATCGAATGCCTGACGACCAGGTAGTGTTGGTCGGTGATTTCAACGCACGGAGATCAAATCTCGATGATATTTTATTTTTGATAATGTTATAGTTTCCGAAAATTTGGAAAGAATGCGCGCATCACGTGACGAAGGTAAGCCGACAGGTTATGGTCGCGAGCTTATTACATTTTGCAAGACTGGAAAGTTTATTATAGCGAACGGGAGATGTGGAGAAGATAGGAATATCGGTGAACTAACTTGTAGCGATGCGAGTATGATAGATTGTGTAATAGCTAATGATAATGCACTGTGTTCAATAGTTTTTTCTGTGTTGTGTTTTAATCCATTATTTTCTGATGAGCATGCGGCATTGTCATGCAAATATTCATATAGAACGCATATGTAATTGAGTCACATAGATCTGTTGAGCACAAAAAATACTTGAAAAAAGTTAAAAGAAATACTTTTCCTAGAAATGAGATAAAATCCATTTGTAAATGGAATGAAGATAAACATACACCCCAACCCGATGCAAAATGGCCGACCATAGTTAAGAGAGCTTAACGCAAACATGGGACCCATGCCATTTTTTGACCCATCTGGGCGGCAGCCATTTTGAATCGAGGTGGGATGTGTTGGGTGTACGTTTAGGGCCTCTAAAGTAGGGGCCACCCTGCAAGACCAATTGTTTCACCTAACCCTTGTCCGATTCACTAAGTATACCACATAATTATGTCACTTAACTCTTTCACTGCCGATCGCGACTACAGTCGAATTACCCATACACTGCCGATAGCGACTTGAGTCGAAATCGGGTACATGCTGACAGCAGGACGGGTACATATGGTGTAAATATGGCCGTCCAGTGAATATGACGCATATGAGTTCCAGTGATGGGCACATACATGACATTTTTATAAGTTCCAGACTATATAACACTAGGAAACGTGTGATATTGTGCAGATAAGAGGCATTCTTTGTATATATGACTATATAACGTGAACCGATAAATAAGGGCACTTGGTGATGTCGTGGTCACGTGGTCTTTTCATAGGTCACGCGTGTATCTCTAGCTATCACATTTTTACCAACAATATAAAATGGTAACTCAAATACAACAACCTACCGAATTTGATATGTTCATCAAATGCTTATAACATGATGAAGTCGGAAAATACCCAAAACATACGGCCATACTAGTGTTATATGTAGATCCAAGATGGCCACCAAGGTCACGTGATCAATTTGAGGTGGCCTATGTGGCTCCAACATATCAACATGTCTATATGGTCCAACAACAGAAGTCAGACATTTACGATATATTGAAATGTTAATGCAATACCCGCACCTATACATGTGTACATGGTATTTGTGACCACTCACGCATAGGTTCATGGTGATCACCACGGCCACGTGACCTATTCAAATTTGGGTATATATAGCACATTTTGTACGGGTATGGGTCCCTCCCTGAAAGACGACAACTAACGTGAGAAATAAATGTTGAGAATGACCAATTTCTGGCAAGTTTCTGCTTCGATAGCACCCATATATACCCATATATGCACGAATAAGCATCAAACACAGCCATTTAATGTGTAAACCAAGATGGCCGCCTAGGTCACGTGACCTATATGGTGGTGGCGTGAGTTGTTATGCCTATGTCTATTCACATATGAAGTTTCAACACATTATTCCAAGCGATACTTGAGATACCTTATGTTACTTATTATACACCCATAATGTATTATATACATTGTATACATGTATTGTATTCTTGGCAGTGGGGAATCCGTCTGTGGTGCTGAGTGGCAGTGAAAGAGTTAATCCCCAGTTCCTAAATATCTATACTAGACATATATTCTAAAAATCATTCCTGGACCACCACAAAGCCGGCAACAGATTGAATTCCGATGTAACAGTTTCTAGCCAGTGTTGTTAGTAGTAATGTTACCCAGGTAAATAAAATACCACCCGTTGCCCTTGATCAAACCTGATCAAAAAGTTACAACTTACACGGTCCACACTCGATCGAGGCTGCATGCACTAAACAAATTCTATATCTACTCCTGAAAAGGGTTTGGAAGTGTTTCTGATACCTACTCAGGAATACTTCCAAACTTTTATTGCGTCAAATGAGTTCAGTCCTTTTGTTCATGATATGATTATCCTTTCGACTCCTATCCTGGCACTTATATATTTTTATGTAATACATTATATGATCCCATGGGGATAACACTAGTTGATTATCGTGCTAGGATAGGAACATTTAATTGTTCGCTAGGAAAAACAAAGCAGTTCACTCAAAATTTGAATCAAAAGCGACAATTTCTATTCCATCGTTTACATAATGTCAGTTTTCTTCTCATTATTGGCTTATTGATTATTCTTTCGGGTGATGTTCAAGAACACCCTGGACCAAACGTGAATCAGCCTGTTATATCGGTATTCCACAACAATATAAGAAGCATTCGATATAAACTATCTCTAATTAATGACATTTTAAGCGAAAATTTTGACGTTATTTGTTTTTCTGAAACTCACTTATGTGAATCTTATCCTTCTAGCGAGCTACGAATCCCTGCATACTCAGAGCCTATTCGGAAAGATAGGGACCAATTCGGAGGGGGGATATGTATGTATATTTCCTCCAGTCTGTCATTCAGACATCGTGTGGACTTGGAAACCGACGATAGTATATGGATCGAAATTTTGTCTAAAAAAAGATGCTATTTAATTGGATTGTCATATAGATCTGAACAATTCGCCAGCCTAACCTACTGGGATGAACTTGAAAGCTCGATTGAAAAAGCCCTGGAAACCAGCAATCCAATGGTACTAGTAGGTGATTTTAATTCTAATATGCTACAAACAAACTCCAAGTTATCAGATATTAAGTCACGGAAACATCTCCGAAATTTGATTGTTAACCCAACCCGAGTAACCGCTACCACTCAGACTCTATTAGACCCAATACTAGTAAGCGATAATGTTGTTTGTCACGATGCTGATACGATTGACTTGTCTATTTCTGACCACTTCGGGGTTTATGCAGTTTTATCATTTGATTTTGAATTAAATACTTTATTCAAGCGAACCGTTTGGAATTACAAAAAGGGCAATTTTGATAAGGCTCGTAGTTTGATCCAGGCCGTCGAGTGGCATCACTTATTGCACCCACTCTCAATTGATGATGCTGTTAACACTTTCACAGAAATGTTCTTGGATATAATTAAAAAAAACTACTCCCACCAGTGAGGTGTCAATCAGACCTAATGATAAAATATGGTTTAACTCTGATATAAGAAGAGAGTTACGTCGTAGAGATCGAGCCAGGAGAACGTTTATTAAAAGTCAGAAATGTTCAGATCTTGATAACTTTAAGAGAATTAGAAACAAAGTTAACAACATGATAAAATATGCAAAGAGTTCATTTGAATCAAACCTACAAAACAATATCGAAAGATCCAACTCTCCGAAGTTTTTTTGGAAAGTAGCCAGCAACTTGATGGGGAAAAACAGATGTTCTACTATTCCTCCCCTATATGATAAAGATAACAACTCCAACACGAATCAAGCACCCGTTATAGTTAATGATACAGAGAAAGCCATCCTAATTAATGATACCTTCATAAACAATGGGAAAATCGACAACGAACCTTACTGTTTCCCTGATTTTGCTACACAATGTGACAGTACCATATCATCGGTGACTATTGATAAAAACAATATTCTCCGAGAAATCAGGTCTCTCAAGATTAATAAAGCCCACGGTCATGATGGAATAAACGCCAGAATGCTGAAGGAGACTGCTGATGCCATTGTGGAACCTCTTTATATAATTTACAAAAAATCGCGGGATACTTGTACATTCCCCATGCCATGGAAACAAGCAAATGTCATTCCAATTTTCAAAAAAGGTGATCCTGCTGATGCAGGTAATTACCGCCCAATATCCCTTTTATGCTGTGTTGGGAAAATACTTGAAAAATTAGTCTTGAAAACTTTAACTCAACATTTTGAAATCAACCAGGCTTCCTCCCTGGACATAGCACTACATTTTCGTTACTAGAGTTACACCATGACATATGCCGATCTCTCGAATGACATTTACACACTTGTGCTGTATTTTGTGATGTTTCTAAAGCATTCGAGAGAGTGTGGCACAGAGGACTACTTCTCAAACTTAGGAAGTATGGGGTTACCGGTGATCATTTAATTTGGCTCAAGAGTTATTTAATGGACAGAGAGCAAAGGGTAATTTTGAATAACACTGCATCCCCTTTCAGAACACTTTCAGCTGGAGTCCCCCAGGGCTCTGTGATCGGACCTTACTTGTTCCTCATATGATATAATGTTAATGATATTCACCAAGATTTAGAATCCCTGACTAGACTCTATGCTGATGATACATGCATCACCACAGCGGAAACTGATCCGATCCATCTTGTTACTAAAGTCAACAATGACTTGGACAAACTTACCGATTGGTCCAAAAAATGGCTTGTCAATTTCAACCCCACCAAAACTACCCTGATAAGATTTCAAATATCTCCCCAAAAGGAATCCCCAACATTCTCCCCAATCCTTTTTGGTGGCACCCAACTCGAGGAAACGGTCTCACAAAAACACTTAGGTTTAAACTTTCAATCCAACTTAGGGTGGGACATTCAAATAAATGATATAGTAACTCGTGTTTCTGATCGATTAGCCATGCTTAGAAAAATTAAATATAAACTTAGTCGCAAATCCTTAAATCTAATGTACACATCTTACATTCTTCCTCTTATGGGTTATGGAGATATTATCTGGGACTGTGCTCCAGACTCCCTTCTAAATACGCTAGACAAATTACACATAGATGCGGCTCGAACTGTATCGGGCTTAACTCGCTCGTGTGCTATACATAAATTATTTACAGAATTGTGTTGGCAATCACTGCAAGAACGAAGAAAATTTCATAAATTCAAAATGTTCAACCGAATCCAAGCTGGAGACGCTCCGAAATATTTGACTGATATATTACCTGCGCGTTACGGAGACAACACAAACTATCCTTCCAGATATCCCTACCGATTTAACTCTTTATCTAGAAAGGCTGAATATTATAATAAATCGTTCGTTCCTTCAATGATTATCCAGTGGAACAAATTCCTAGAGTGACGATAAAGGCAATAAGAAGAAAATAAATAAAGATAATATAGAGAAAAAAATAGCTGCTATGTTTGTTGTATTGAAACCGCCTCCTTTCTACCTAGTTGGAAGCCGAGAAAGGAACATACTACACGCCAAATTGCGAAATAACTGTAGTAATCTTAATTTTGATAAGCATATCAATCATATTTCCGATTCGCCGAAATGCTGTTGCGGTGCACCAGAGGAAACAGCATAATACTTTTTCTTCGAATGTCCTTACTTTATTCATGAAAGATTAAAACTGTTTGATAGTATATCTAAACTAGGCGTACTACACTTGACCATTGGGAACATACTTTTCGGCTCCACACATGAGACTGAGCAAATAAATTGCTAGTTATTCATTTTTGCTCAAAAGTATATAATAGAAACCGTACGATTTAATGATTAATAGTGTATTAAACCTAGCGAATGGAAATGGTATTATATAAATTAGGAAACAAAATATCACATCATCGATCGAAGGCCCACAATCATACCCTCATTCTGACGCAAACAGTACACTTTGACATCTTAACGTGTACCCCACTTTACTATCATATTTTAATCACACAAGTGTTGATTGTATACCTTTTATTATATGTATTGCAGGCAGGAAGCCTAACTGTTTTTGTTAATTGTCAATTGTTTGTTGGAAAGGGGCGTCAATAAGTTAGCAATAACTTGTGCCCCAATCCAATTAGCTATTCTTTGCTAATAAAATATGTTTAAACTAACAAATTCTGGCTGCTAATTTGTTTATATGGACCAAATTTATACAAATAGTGGGCTAAAACACATGTTAACACTGAGCATTATAGTATATAAATTATTTTGCACGTTCCGTCTGACCAAGCTAATTGATCCAAAGATTGACCAGACTCGTCTTGACTGTGATCGAGGTTTCGTCGCTCCATGTTGTACACGCCGTCATTACAATAGCAATAGAAGGGAAGTCACTCTAATCTATTGTTTTGGCAGAATTCGACGATCGAGTACACCCTTATAACCTTGAGTTTGCCAACCGCGCAAATTAAGAAACAAAACACTTAGTAAACACAATAAACGAAACTGCGTGTAGCCTATATGTTGTCAAATAAAAATAAAATCAAATCGTGAATTAATTTTACTTCATTCATGCATGCAGTTAGCGTATATTAAGATGCCAATTCGGGTTCCAACCATTTTCAATGATCCCGAAAACAAGCCACGTGGCAAAAGGGACGAAATTGTATGGAGTTTGCCTGTCAATCAAGGCTTGCAGGAATATACCATAACAAAGAAGGGGACTATCGTTTTAAACCAGATGAATTGCACTTAAGTGCAAATGAATTACACTTAAGCATTTCCCCCATCTTTGTCTTTCCCAGTTAGATTTTGTTTTTATTTAAATTTTTCTATCTTATTATAATTGTCAGTCGTCTGGGGCATAAACTGTCCAACAGTAACCTATAATAATGGGTCACTGTTGGGCAGTCCACGCATCAGATGAACAGAATTGTTACTACCATTTGTTTGTGACCTGAACATTGACCCCCACTCGAGCAGTTTCTAATAATCATAGCATAATTAACGTTTCAAGATCGATACGACAAGAGTGATGTATCGTATGTATATACTTATTACGAGCAATTCCAGATGATCATGCCCGAAAACCGAATAGGAGATATGAGATATTTTCTAATTTTCTGAATTGTACTGTATATCTAGTCACCTCGATGTGACAATGTGCTTTTGTACACTCGTCTTGTTTCATTTATAGGCAGGAATGATCATTTATTTATCTGTATTTATTTATACTTATTCAAACTTATTTATACAGAGAGCGACTTAGGTAAAGTTCAATTTGAGAATCGTTTAGACAACAATATAAATTTTTGAACCCTCAGAAATATATCGATATTCTCTTCTAGTGATAGTTCGCTGTTTCCATGTAACAGGGTTGCTATGCCTGGTCGGGTTATTAATCCTGCGAAGCACATATTTCTTTCAACAGAGAATCTGCGACAATAAGAAGAAAATGTTCTGCCGTTTCTTCGGCACCACATATATGCATAAAGGGCTATCTCTCAAATGATTACTGTGAATATCATGATTTAAATTAATGCATTCCAATCTTAGTCGACAATGGTATATATGGCTTGCTCTCGTATATGCGAATTCCAGATATCGAGGACGTTCTTTGATATCGCTATTCAGAAAAACTTTAAAGTCTGAGAGTGTTTCACAGTTCCTCGCTTCTGGTTTTAACATGTTCCAAATATTGATTGATCGTGGAAGGAAGAATTTCTGATAAGTAACTGAGTTGCAGAAGGGTACTCTAAGGTCATCTGATCTCGTGTCATATCCACTTGTACGCGATACTTTATTCGGAACAGCATTGTATAAGTAATGGGGAGTGATTGTTTTCGTCATTTTAAAATATAGTACAAGTTTAGAATGTTCTCTCCGTTTTGATAATGTGTCCCACCCAACTTCTTGGAGAACTATGTCTTTATTACAACTTCTAGTCCCACCGGTTACTAGTCTAGCTGCTTCATATTGAATATCTTCTAAAGAATCGGCTTCTTCGCCTGTACAATTGTCCCATACTGAGGAAGCATATTCCAAGACAGGTCGAATATAAGACAAATAGATTATTTCTAAAGTTCTTCTGTCAAGGATAAATATATATATCCTCAGTATGTACATTCTTTTGGTCGCTCGGTTTTCAATATCTTCTGTATGGTCTTTCCATTTTCCCTGCCGGTTGAATGTCAGACCCAAATGTTTATGTGTTTCCACCTCATCTATGCTCTCGTTGACCATGTTTAACACTGGTTGGTGTATGGGTATTTGTTTCCATGATACAAGCAAGGATTCTGTTTTCAATGGGTTGAATTTAACTGCCCAGGTCTTCGACCAGTTGAATATTTTGTGTAGGTCTGAATTTATCACATCTGCAGCAATTATGGGATCTTCTATAGCAATATAAAGTGATGTATCATCCGCAAATAAAGTATGTTACATGTAATTCCATCGACTATGTCGTTTATATACACGAAAAAGAGAAGATGGCCGAGTATGGATAATTGAGGCACTCCTGTTTTAACTTCTTTCCATGGAGAATTAAAATTAGAAATTGTTACTCTTTGGTGTCTATTTTCGAGATAATTTTCCAAGAGTTTTAAAATCTTCCCTGTTATACCCATTCTTTTAAGCTTGAAAATGAGACCCCGGTGCCAAACTTTGTCAAAAGCCTTGCTTATATCCCAGAATACACCCATTATTTCCTTCCCGTCATTAAGGGCTGATATAATATAATAATAAATATCAATTAATTGGAATACGGTGCTATCATTCGGTGTAAATCCTGACTGTAGGTCGCTTAAAAGCTTATTCGTTCGAAGGTGTTTCGATATATGATAGAACAGGCATTTTTCAAAAACCTTAGAAAGACAACTAAGCAAAGATACTGGTCGATAATTGGATGGATTGCTGGGATCTCCCTTTTTGAAAATTGGGCATACGTTTGCTTTTTTCCATTCTAATGGAAAGTACGATTTTTCAATGAAAATCTTGAAAGCAAATGCTAGTAGTTTGGTTAGCGATATAGAACAATTTTTTAAAAACGTTGGGACTAATACCGCCGTAACCGGCCGCTTTAGATGTTTTGATTGAGTTTAAACTTTCTAGTACACGTTCATAAGTTATTTGAATTTCGTCTAAGCGTTCATTCGTCAACCAATCAAAGAGGGGTAACTCTAACTTATCTTCATCGGGTATGGAGGATATTTTACAAAAGTAATTATTTAATAAATCTGCCTTTTCATCTTGTCCGGTTATTACAATCTGGTCTGTTTTCAGGGCTGGTATTGGCTCAGATTCCGGTTTAAGGAGGTGGTTTAATGTTTTCCACCAGAGTGAGGAATCAGTGAAACAACTACCCAGTATTGACTGCGTTTTCTCCAGAGACTTTTGCTTGGAACGTCTAATTTTTGTTATAATTTCATTTCTTATCTTTTTATAATTATTCCACGCTTCGACGGTACCTTTTTGTTTGGCCAAATTGTACAAACGTTTCCTTTGTCTCATAAGTTTACGTAGCTCACATGTTAACCAATCAGGCTCATTTTGTCGAATTAATACCTGTTTATTTGGTATATATAGGTTCGCGATGTCTGTTATTTTTTTTCGTTAGAGCTTCTGCTATTTCTTCAGATCGAATTGCTGAAAGATCACTCTTAAAGTCCCACGCATTAAACGCATTATTCATGAGTTACGGCCCTTTTTCGACTTAGAATTTGACCGTCTGTTAACAGTTTTGGTTTCCGACCGATAACTCCAGTTTGAATTATTTGATCTGAACCAAAGTTGGTATGTGTATTTCCCAACTAAAGATACAGGCCAAGTTCGAATATGGGTTCCGTCCAATTATTTTTACATGAATTACGGCCCTTTTTCGACTTAGAATTTGACCGCGACTGTTAACATTTTTGGTTTCCGACCGATAACTCCAGTTTGGATTATTTGATTTAAACCAAAGTTGGTATGTGTATTTCCCAGCTAAAACTACAGGCCAAGTTCGAATGTGGGTTCCGTCCAATTATTTTTACATGAGTTACGGCCCTTTTTCGACTTAGAATTTGACCGTCTGTTAACAATTTTGGTTTCCGACCGATAACTCCAGTTTGGATTATTTGATCTGAACCAAAGTTGGTATGTGTATTTCCCAGCTAAAGATACAGGCCAAGTTCGAATAGGGGTTCCGTCCAGTTATTTTTTACATGAGTTACGGCCCTTTTTCAACTTAGAATTTGACCAATTTCATAACATTTTGGTTTCCGACTCATAACTCCAGTTTTTACGATTTCAGCTGAACCAAAACTGGTATGTGTATTTCCCAGCTAAAACTACAGGCCAAGTTTGTCTAATTATTTTTACATGAGTTATGGCCATTTTTCGACTTAGAATTTGACCACATTTTGCATTGAAATTAGGGGTATAACAGATTTTCTTCAAATGTAAGCTCAAAGTATTATCTTATTTGCGATAGTACAATTCGAAATGGCTAAAGGGCGTATTTTGCCACGCCGTAGCGATGCCCTTGTTTCAATTTATTAAAGCTGTAATCGCTTCTACTGTAAATAGGGAATAAGTTATCTCGTTCTGATTTAAAATATGGGCAGTCTATCAAATAGTGGAGTTCATCAGCAATAGTGTCACTATGGCATAATGAGCAAATGCGTTCATTTCTTGGTATATTATTCCATATTCCAGCCTCCACCGGTAATGCATTATTTCGAGTGCTAAATCGGACAAGATCAGTTACAAATGTGTAATTTTGGCCTCTCAAGTAACTTTCAAATTTTGGTTTGGTTTTTATAATGGCATATAATGAGTTTTTTCTAGACAATTGTAGTTCACCATGCCAGGTCTGAATAAACTGGTCATTCAACAACTTTATAATTTCGGTTTGGAGCATATTTAAATCACATGTTTTCTGATAGTTCCATGAGTAGCTTTTGCCACAATGATCAAAAATTCTCTTGACCCCGAGGATCCATGGTATTTTTGTTTCACTGTATGTCAAGTAGTTGCAAGATAGCCAGTATATAGTATTTGAAAACTTGGACTTTCTGCCTATGATCATGGAGCTCCAAAATTTAAGGATTTTCGTTTTAATAATGATATCACTGGCTTGCGATCGGTCTCACCGTAGACCATATAATTTGGAGTTGATGATTTCATGCATACAAGTAGCTTACATAATTTAAGGTGAACCCGCTCAATGCTAATATTATTGTATATGCCCCATATCTCACAACGGTATGTAAGAATGGGAACTATTTTTCTATCAAACAATTCGAACATGGTTTTAATCGATATGTCATTTTTTCTGCCAACTGATAATGCTTTCTCGCAGATCTTTTCATTGGCATAGTTAAAAGAACCAGTTGCACTGAAATATACTCCCAGATAACAGAAATGTTCTACAAACTCTATTCTAGAATTTTGGTAATAAATAGCTGGGTAATTTTCCGGTTTTCTCCTTGAAAAATACATAAGTTTAGTTTACTTTACATTCACTTTTAATTTCCATACATCACAATAATCGGAGAAACAAATTTACGTGTGTCTGTATCCACTGCAAATGATCTATCACTAACAGCGTCCAATGTTATCGTTCCCACATGAAGTCATGATAATATAATATGATATGAGTATTTAGTCAAGTGCATTGATACAATGAAAGCGTTTCTAAGTTTCCAATTTCTTGAAAAAATGTTGATTTGTAAACTAACAGTAGAAGTCAACAAAACAATAAATGCTTTGCCAGCAAACTTTGAGCTGGGAATTTCCCGACGTCTTACATAATCTAAAATTTGGCTAGCGACTGATGTTATTTTTACGCATTTAGCGAGCAGCAGTATTAAACCAAGACACAAAGTTAACTGACGAGCGATGCGCCTTCTTGTAATACCTCTGACGTTTCTCGGTTCATTCAGCATTTCAAAATGGTTTGTTTTTTATGGGAGGCCAAATTCACATTTAATAATTAATTGCGCTTAAGCGCAATTCATGGTTATATGTACATGTAACTAAACACTTTCACCTGGTGAATAAATAGGTTTATCCATAACTTAACCTTATCTCCTACATGTATTGACATATCACCTCTTGTTTTCATTGGTTTGGATGGGTAGGGAGCCAGCCTAACTTTATCAAAATGGCTGACTCGCAAAAGTATTATCTTCTGTTTTAGTTGGGGTATTATCTTCTGCATATATTAGTTGGGGCTACTCGCGATAGCATTACCTTATGTGTTAGTCGGGGCGACTTTGATTTTCTTAAATTTTCGAGTATACAGGCACACCATATGAGGGAAGCAAGCCCTCAGTGACACTGAAAGGGTCACTCTCACAAAAAAAAGTGCTGAAGGGTAAACAGGGTTTGAAAATGTGCTGAAGGGTAAACAGGGTTTGTGATCGGCACGAACACCGTTACTTAAATGTTGTGTTTATGATAGTCTGGCACCCATTAGCAGTTTGTTTTCAGTACATTTTAATATTCATGGAACGCAAACAATTATTCTCTAACAGAAATCATCGCAGATACGAAAACTGAACGTCCTTTAGAACAACATTTCAAAACATGTGTACCCTTCAGCACATTTTGAAAAACATGTGCACCCTTCAGCAAATTTTGTGTGTGAGAGTGACCCCTTCAGCCTCAGTGACACCACATTCTCTTCTTTTCCAAAAATATTAAAGTGACACAGGAAACGTCGGATGACTATCATAGTTTCGAAATACTTTCATTAATGTTTAAAGTGGACACTAGTTCGGGTCTGACAAGTTTTAGGATAGCTGTCGTGTATAGACCTCCTGAGAAATATGGTTTCCTGTCGGTATTTGAAACTCTGTTTTCTCACTATGTTAGTCAAACAATGCCATTCGTTATTATTGGTGACATTAATATTTGGATTGATGATAATTCTGATGACAATGCCAGGTCATATTCAGCGGCGATGAAAGCTGTTGGTTTGAAACAGTATGTTTCTGGGTGTACACGCTGCTCAAAAGTGTTTCCTCACATCGGACACACATTAGACCACATCATTTCTGCAGAAAATAATTTTGTGACTGATGTTCAGGTTCTTGATCGATCGTTTTTCCCTTCGGACCATCATGGTGTGACATGCAGTTTAGCTGTGAATCGTTCAACCAATATCCATTCGCGTGTAATTCGCAGGCGATCTTTCAAATCATTGGATATTATTGACCTATGTATCAAAATTGGATCTCGCATCCACACGGTCGCCAGCGTTTCGGACTATAATTATGTGATAACCAGCTGTTTAGATGAACTTATTCCGTTGCGGTCCATTCGTACTGGGAGAGAACATATTCCTTGGTTCTCCGATGATATAAATAATGCCAAAAAAAACTTAGACGAAGGTTGACTATTACATATTCCAGACATAAGACTGACGATAACAAACAGGCTCTTACTGTGGTGAAAATGGTGAAAACAGCTAAAGATGATTATTATGAACAAAAACTTCTCAATGCATCGCATGGGCAAATTTTTGAATGTGTCAAGAGTCTCATGGACAAAAATGTCACGGACTGGCAGAGAAATTTGCTACATTTTTCTCCAATAAAATTGTGACTATAAGACAACATTTTCAAGATGATGATTTGGTTGAAGTTGACCGAGCAATGGACGTACACCATCTCAAGTTGTTCGATGCTGTTTCGGAAACTGAATTAAAGCGACTCATTAGTATCATGAAAAATAAATCGTGTTCTTTGGATCCCATTCCCACTACATACTTGAAACATGAATCAATATCAGAATATGTGGTTCCAGTACTGACTAGGATCGTGAATAATTCTCTGTGTGATGGTGTTGTTCCTGAGGAGATGAAAAAAGCTGTTGTTACTCCTATCATAAAAAAGGCTACGCTTGACAGTGAAGAATGTAAAAATTATAGACCAGTATCTAATTTGCCATTTATTGCAAAAGTGTTAGAAAAAGTCATCAGTGAAAAATTATTGCAACACGTAAATAAACATGGACTCTTCAATAAATTCCAGTCAGCGTACCGATAGAAACACTCATGTGAGACTGCATTGATGAAGGTGAAGAATGACATTGATTTATCTCTGAATAAGGGTAACATCGTGCTGCTCTTGATGCTTGATCTCAGTGCAGCATTCGACACCTGCGACCACAGCATATTACTGGCGCGTCTACACAACATAATTGGCTTGCGAGAAAGTGCTCTTGGTGATTCAGATCATACCTGAGCAACAGATCTCAGAAGGTGTTGATAGGAGATTCTTGTTCTGTTGGGACTAAGCTTGACGTTGGAGTGCCACAGGGATAAATATTGGGTCCGCTACTTTTTCTAATTTACACCATACCACTGGCATATATTTAAACAGACACTCTGTGCGATACCATGCATATGTACGCTGACGACACTCAAATTTATATAGATTTTCCCCGAAATGACTCAGCCGGTTATAAAGCAGCGAGGTCGAAATTGGAGAACTGTTTCACGGATGTCAAAGAATGTATGCAATGCAATAAGTTGAAACTAAACGATAATAAATCTGAATACATTGTTATTGGTTCCAAATATTCTCTCAGTCTACTTCACGACAATGGGTGCAGTGATTCGGATGGATCTTTCCAAATTCAGCTTGCGAATAGTCACCATCCTTACGTAACCTAGGAGCGTACTTTGGCAGTACTATGGAAATGGATGCTATGGTCTCGAATGTTTTACTCTCGAGCTACATGAAGTTGAGAGCCTTGAGGCGAGTGAAATGTCATCTAAGCCAAAGTGCGATGAAACATGCCGTTCTATCTCTGGTTGTTTCTAAAGTTGACACTTTTAATCCTTACAACGGGAAGTGTCCGGAGGATTGATCTTTTACTGAAAAGCTGCGCTCCTCTCGTTTCTATAATGTACCAAGATACAACAGAATAACACATGGTCATGAAAGAACTACACATGTTGAAGTTTGAGTACCGTGTCAGATACAGATGTGCCCTAATTGTTTTCAAGTCTCTGCACGGAGATACACCATCTTACATTTCTGAAATGTTTACCAAACACAGCTCAGTTACTCGAAATGGCCGAAGTGGAGTCCAACTGTCTCATATACCCGATAAACTAAATGTGAACTATGAAAAGTGCTCATTCCAAAATGTCTATTTGGAACAGCCTACCCGTTGATATGAGGAAGATTGACTCAGTATCATCTTTAAAACAGCTCTTAAAACTTACCTGTTCAGAATGTGTTATTCGTTATAAGTGCACCATCTGTTATTTTAACCTTTTTTTAGGCTTATCCGTTATAGTTGGAAATTAATGTTTAAATTAATATTTTAATCAGGTCTTTTAATCTACTGGATATTTTATTGTTAATTGCAGGTCCAATTTCAGTCATCTTTCTGAGTTATCTGCCATATATATCGGTGAAGCTTGTATTGCATTTTTATGTGTAAATATGCGCGATGTTATCTTGTTTGTGTATATTTGTGTATGTAATTGCGCATTGAAACTAATTGCTGTATAACGCGTTTCTTAAATGAATATATAATAATAATAATAATAATAAATTCACGCTATATGACCATGGAAACACTATAGATATGTGCAAGAGATGCTGATTTAATAAAAAAAACACTAGAGCTCGAGGACTGAGACACCAAAGCTCGAGAACTGAGACACCAAATTTTGGGACAGGGATGCTGATAATATGAAAATAGTTTTTCCCCCTGATTTAAGTCAATAAGTAAACCATATGAGGTAAGCAAGCCCTCATGCAGTGACATCACATGCATGCTATATAGTATATGACAATAGTAATGGCCCAAATCTGTGCAAAAATACATTTAAAACATCATATACAAAATTACTAGTTCCGGGAAGGAGACATCAATTCTTTGGATATAGTGATGCTGATAACATGTAGTTGTGGATTATCATTGTTGAACGCATACTCACAGTTGACTGTTGAGTACTCAGGCTATTTAAGACAGGTGAAAAATTAGCCCAATGCTCCTCTTGTGTTGCTCGATGATACACCAGGTCATGCCAATAGTTTGTGGGTAGGTTAGATAGTAGTTACAATTATGCTTAAGCGCAATTAATTGTGCTCATCGCAATTAATTACGATTAGGCGTACATGTCCTATTTGTGCTCGAGCACACTATGTGGTATTGGCGCTTAAGCGATGTTAATTTGGCCTCCCATATGCTTTGATAATGAAAGAGTGGTTGGGTTATCTGTCTTTGTCATTATGTTTTTGTTCACCGTTTGTATTTGCTACCTTATATCAACTCTTCATGATATGGAGGATAAATAAATAAAGATATTTATATACTGGTCATCCAAATGTGTTGCGATAGGTTATTATGTTCGGCGCTTATGAAGAGGGATGCTCCAATGCAGTATTGTTTAATTTGTTTAATAAATTTGTCGATTTTATAAAGTAATCTTTATGTAAATATATTTTATTGAGATAAGTATAGGTATATCATGGTGATAATCGTATACGAGAAATATTCACGAGTCTTTGACGAGCGGCTATTTCGAATAAACGATTCCCACCATGATATATCCGACTCATAGCACACAATAGGAACATGATTATTTGCAGAATTTAATCACCAACTGCCCAATTTCATCTCGATTATAACGGTTGAACAATATACTCACGCATGCGTGATACCTTCGCTAGATTTTAGACACGCATAAAGCCTTTGTGAATTGTGAGGTTAATTACTGAACTATTTATATAATTTTTTTTTTATAATTCTTTATTGACAATATATACATGGACATATTCATATATTTAAAATACAGCATAATCACAATAACAAAAATAATGTCCTGGCATTTTCTGGATGGGGGACTTTCGCTCGCAACTCTTCTAATTTTCATTTGCTTATTAATATGTGTTGTGGGTTGGGTTATCAACTTGTCGTTTTGTTTCAACTGCCCTGCCAGCAGCCAACTTAGAATTAAAAATAAAAATATTGTATTTGGTTCAAACACATTTCATTGCCAACTGTTTTTGCATAATTTACAAATGGGTTTGGGCACACTCGTTGCTACTTAGAATTGCTGCCTTCCATGACATCTTGCAGGATGGCAGTCAGAGTACTTGTTGAGCGATGGGAGTCCATTTGTACCTAACAATAAAGAACATTTCTGATTGTATTGATTTAAAAAAAAATAAAGAGCGTCGCGTTGATATTTAAGAACAGCTAATATCACTCCCTATCACTTCTCTAGATTTTTACAGAGAATATCCACATGAGTATTTCGTTACATTTCGTTATCGTTCGACATATTTGGACCACGGAAACACGACACAGATGAGTCATGACTATAGGCTCAGTTTGAGGCTCTAATACAATGTTTCACATTACTTAAGAAATTAAACTTTTTTCATTGTTGCAAATACATGCTGAGTTCAACAGTTTCTAGTATGTTCGTGACTGATATCTTCAACAGTCCCGATTCAAAATCAATAAAGTTTACTTGTGATGTTTTAGCCCCCTGACATACTCACTCTCTGATAATGTTTGAATCATCTGTCGGTGCGTGCATATTTGCATGATCTTGTCTCTTATTTGCGTTGCTAGTTGATATATATATTCCATATTTACATCTTTGTTTGGAGCGTAGATATGTGCTCGTATATTTGCGATCCGATTAATTGAGCAGTCATGACCACCATGCAATGATTGACCAGTCAATATAGTTTTCCACATAGGCCATACCCACATCGGTAGTACCTAAGTTCTCGATCAGACAGAATCAGATCACAAATATACGAGCACATTATGAGCTCTTCATTAATGGAGGAAATACAGAAATACAGAAATATATATATATATATATATATATATATATTGTTTGAATATTCAACGGACATAGCCCATTTGGACATCCACATTATGATTACGTGTCAATGTCTGCATGCATTATACAATCTGATACAACCTCACAAAGTCATGTAAAATTTATAGCTGTTTTCAAGTGTTCGCACAGCTTGAGCTGCACACAGGGTGCTGACTATAGTTGGTGACAGGGAAGGGTCGAATCACGACATGTCGGACAAAAGTGCCATATTTAGATATATCATAAACAAATATCTACTATTAAATAATTTTCTGAAGAAGCAAACGTTGGAGTCGGTTTTCAGTGTTTAATGGTCAAAACGCACGGATATCGGGATTTTTCAATATTTGGAAGAAATTATACAATTTCTTGTACACAGATCCAATTTTCGGTACTCTACTTTTAAATGTAGCAGAAAACATCAGAAGAAAATATACTAACTCATAAGCGATCGAAATATTCCAAAATGGCTGCCATAATGGCAAAGTTGGTTGGCAGAAAGGTGGTCTTTACATTCGATTCTATCAGAGTGGTACATATTTGGGCTTGTGGTGTTACGGATGGAAATTAAACAAGAACATCACATTTTAAGCCAAATTATCCATTGACATAAACAAAAATATGTTTCATATAATTTGATAAGGGATACTGACTATATAGACATTTAATTTACGAGAAATACTGTATCGGCAGTATTGTTGTCATGAATACTTAAATGGCAAAATGTACACAGTTAGGGTTCTGATACCAATGGTGTTAAGCCGACAGCCTACGGGTGTTCTTGGAGTAATCTCCCATTAATCAGAAGCGCGTTTTCTGAATATATTGACTATGAATGTGTGTGTCCTAGAAGAAATGCTGCAATATAAAGAATTTCATGATTTGATAACGCGTTATGACATATTGTGTTTCTCAGAAACGAAATGCTTTTTAGAAGACCAAATACTTATACCTGGTTTTGAAATTTGTGTTGTAAAGGGAAAACTTATTGGTAATGGTACACGATCAGGTGGAATTAATTTTGATAGCGACAAATATTGATTTATTTCATCTTGTTCCTTTAAAATCGGACAACTGTAATGTCGCATGGAGGATACGCATTGACGCCAGTGGTAAACAATCTTCATCGCTTCTATTGGGGCCAGTCTATATACCCCCAGCAGGAACGCGTTATGCGAATGATGACTGGAACTTGAAACTTGAAGATGAGATCAGGAAATTCCGAAAGAAACTGGTTTTAACGGGGGAGTTTAATTCACGAACAAACAAAGTCAGTGACGTTAGCCCCAACCATGACATGGGGGACATATACCATAGTTTTGAAAATACAAATGTTTGTAACACGGTCAATGCAATTTTATCGTGTATAGAAGATGAATATTATGATGATGAATGTAATGATGATGATTTTGACAAGACATTTCAGGTCCCAAATCGAATATCTCAAGACAAAGGTAAGGTGAACTCTTATGGTTATAAACTTTTGAGTTTATGTAGCTTTATGAAAATATTCATCGTCAGTGGGAGGTGTGGTGAGGATAAATATGGAAAATTTACGTCATCTGATCGCACAGTAATCGATTATGCACTAGGAACTGTTGAACAATATCGAAAACTTCAAAATACATGATCAATGTTCTTTATTCTACGATATGCATGGTGTTAAAATTTGATTTCCCTAATCGATATATACCAAATAATTTCACCTAAGAGAACCCAACTGTTGGTGAACAAATGATAAACACGAAACGATGGGACCCACAGACAGAGCGAATGTTACCCAGATATATTAATTCCGACGACATTAAGCTTATTCTTGGTGAACTTAATGATTTGGGAAAAAAACAGTTGTTTATCCCAAACAAATATTGATGATATGTGTGGACACATAACGAGAACTCTAAAAACGGCGGCCGATCGTACATTGGGAACTTATAAACTCCAAAACAAAACGCGGGAATATATGCGCAAGACAAAGCCTGGTTCGATGGTGAGTGTCGAACACTGAGGAATCATTTCAACCGTTCAAAGCGCGATTACAATGTAACAAAATATTCTAATATATATTTTGGGACTTCTGTCTGTCTGTCTGTGTGTGTGTTAGCTATGGCCGGGAAAACTGCCAGACGGATTTTGACGATATTTTATACCTAGGAGTAATTTTGTCCAGGGAGTGTTTTGGACGGATCAAATCGTGACCCCGACTTGACCTTGACCTTCAAAAATGTCAATTCAAGGTAAATTCGGGTAAAACGAGACAGATTTCGACGAAATTTGACACCTAGAGGTACTTTTGTCCGGGGAGTCTTTTGGACGGGTCAAATCGTTACCCCGACCTGACCTTGACCTTCATAAAGATCAATTCAAGGTCAAATCTGGTAAAACGGACGGATTTCGACGAAATTTGATACCTAGGGATACTTTTGTCCGGGGAGTGTTTTGGACGGGTAAAATCGTGACCCCGACCTGACCTTGACCTTCAAAATTGTCAATTCAAGGTCAAATCGCGAATTTTGACGGGATTTCGACGAAATTTGATACCTTGGGTTACTTTTGTCTGAGGAGTGTTTTGGATGGGTCAAATCGTGACCCCAACCTGACCTTGACCTTCGAAATGGTCAATTGAAGGTCAAATCGGGTAAAACCGGACGGATTTCGACGGGCACTTTTGTCCAGAGAGTGTTTTGGACGGGTCAAATCGTGACCCCCGACCTGGACCTTCAAAATGGTCAATTCAAGGTCAAATCGCGCAATTCGCCGAAAAGCAGAGGGGAAACAGCCCGGACGAAGTCGGGTCCACCAGCTAGTATTATATATAAGGATATAATGAAACAATCTTGCACGAAGTATAGAGGGGTTATGGATAGAAAAATTAAAGAAATGCGAGTAAAGCAGGTTTCAGAACTTCGAGATGCATCTAAGTATTCAGGTAAGTCATTCTGTGACAGACTTCACAAAATGTGTTCCGACAACCAGCCAAAAAAATGCAGAGGAAACGTCACAATAGAACAATTCCAGGAGTACTTTAAGGATTTAAACCTAA
Organism: Siphonodentalium dalli; assembly: GCA_032622095.1. NCBI lineage: Eukaryota > Metazoa > Mollusca > Scaphopoda > Gadilida > Siphonodentaliidae > Siphonodentalium > Siphonodentalium dalli. The sequence continues at coordinate 142,639,269 of CP136063.1, forward strand.
CTTGCCGTAAAGATGAATCGAATGTTTCGGACTATCTAAATATAGACTTCAACGAACAGTATGAGTCGCATCTATACAGATCTATAACACAAGAAGAAATTCGTATTGCTATAAGCAAGCTCAAGAACGTTAAGGCAGTAGGGGCGGATCAAATTTTGACGAATATATCAAAGAATCGTTAGGTGAAATTATGAGCATATATGTCCGCTTTTTTAATCTAATTTTGAGTAGTGGACATTTTCCGAAACAATGAGCTGTTGGGATGATAAAACCCATCTTCAAAGGATCCGGGGACCCAAATTTTACCTGAATCATTCTAAGTTGTTTTGCAAGACTTTTTACATCCGTTATTAATAGTCGAATATCGTCATTTGCAGAAGACAATGACCTGATAAATAAAATTCAGACAGGTTTTCGTAAGGGACACTCAACAATAGATAATATATTTGCTCTACATGCTCTGATAAACGTATACCTGCAGAGCGGACGAAAGATATATTGTACTTTTATTGACTTCTCCAAAGCATTTGATACTGTATGGAGAGATGCTCTATGGTTGAAACTTATGCAAGCAGATATAAACGATAAGATTCTGCGGGTAATACGAAGCATGTTCGACAATATAAAATTATGTGTGAAAAACAATAATTCGCAATCAGACTGCTTTATCAGCCAGATTGGCTTATTCAAGGTGAACCAATGTCACCTCTTTTATTTTCTTCGTTTGTGAACGATATACAAAGTTTTCTGAGCGACTGCGCAATCTCAAACTTGAACAATTTTGATGAGAAATATTTTGAACATATTGGCTGTTTTATAAATGAATTGTGTTTATTATATGCAGACGATACCGTGATCCTCTCAGATTCGAAGGACAATATGCATCGTGCACTTTCAGCATTCGAAGATTATGCCGACGCATGGAATCTCCAAGTTAATACAAAGACGACGATAATGTTAATTTTTACTAACAAATTGTCAAAGAACTTACCAATATTCACTTATCGGGGCCAAGAAATACAAATTCTAAAATAATTAAATACATTGGTGTTAATTTTTTTTACAATGGTAGATTCTGCCAATCGATTAAGCAGACCCATAATACAGCCACGAGAGCCATGTATGGTCTTTTGAATAGAACAAGAAAGCTGCAGTTGCCTCTAGATATTATGTTTAAATTGTTTGATTCTATGATCATGCCGATTATGCTGTACGGTGGTGAAGTTTGGTGTTTCGAGAAAACTCAAATTTTGGAGACCATTCATCTTAAATTCTGCAAAATTATCACAACAATGAAGTCTAGCACATCAAACTACATGATATATGCAGAATTGGGGAGATACCCCGTAATGATCGAAATTAAGTGCAGATCAATATCATATTGGTGAAAACTAGTGCCACACGTCGGATCGGATATAGCTTAGAATGTATTCCTTCTACTCAGGTATCTCAATGATAGTGATGCCATATTACAAAACAAGATTAAATGGATTTCTTTTATCAAAGAAACGCTGCGCGAAATACATATGGAAAGTGTGTGGCAGAATCAGTCACCACTCAGCACGACAGACATGAAACCCATGCATGAAAGCGAAATTAATAGAACAACACGCAGGTTGCGTCTTTGGCAATCTAAATATGTCTACCTCAAGCCGTGCCATATTTTATCGAAACAGAAAGGATTCTGTCAGATTGAGCCGATATTTACTATATATGCACTCTCGTCTGGCTACTTATTTACTGAACAATCAATCACATACTACCGGTGGAGCAATGCAGATGGAATAAAAGTGTACGTAAAGACACGAAATGCTCGTTATGTGGCGAAAATGTCTGTGATGAATACCATTTTGTTATTTAGTGTACAGAACCATATCACTGACAGAACTTAACGACCTGCGAGAAACCTATATCCCGAAGTATTACTGGGAAAATTCTAACAGAAATAAATTCTACAGATTGCTGTCATTACTTACCATAAGTATATTGAAAAGAGTGAGCATTTTCTTAAAATTAGCTTTTATAAAGTTACCATGACGCAACTATTACATTATATTATATAGTATGTAAATATTATATGATTTATATCATTTAAGAAAACATATTCCTAAATATATTCGCATTATTTGTCTTTATTATTAATATCATATATATGATGAACTAATTTATTGATGTACATGTATGTTATGTATTGTTTATATACATGTATATACGTGGTATAGCCTGTTGCAACTTAGATGTTGACTTTGCTAATAAACAATTCAATTACAATTCAAAATTCTGCATTTATCTACTTTGTTGAACGGCATACATTAGCGAAGATATTCGCCAAGAAAACATCAATATGTTCGAGTGTTATGGTATATTTTCCGCCTAAACCGCATATGATTCTCCTTCTTGGTTTAGGTTTCCAACGTTTACAAAAGAGTGGTACTGCAATATTTGAAATGCCGCCTCTGACATTATTTCGATGTTATTTTATATGAACGCGGAAATAGACAGAGACATTTTGCACATCTAAGTCGACACGATGTGAGGACTGCATGCAGCTGAGGTTACTGCCAAATGTATTTGTGCATTGGCCATACATAGCATTATAACAAGCGTACCAGATATGTTGTTTCGAGTTCACAGTCAGCACAAATAAAAACGACAAGTGAAGACAAATCTGATTATGTATGTCGGACGCTGCGAAACGTTGAATATCGTATCTGCGTATATATTACGAAGAATGTAAACTGTACACAAGGTTGGGATATTTGACTCGAAAGCATCCCATAACAGGTACGACACCAAAGTTATTGTGAACTGAATATCAACATAGCTATGGGATTGGCCATTCAGCGAATTGAATTCAAGATGTGGACACTTCCAACATAACATATTATGTGAGACATGAACAAAACGTCAATCGTAGTCGAAATGTGGTAGTTATTATATGCAGTGTACATAGGGCTATATCTGACTCTTTGTTAATTGTAGCTGGTGGATTTGAACTTCTAACGCACAAAGCCTGTCGTAGGCCCCTCCAACGCAGAATAAAACGGACCGAGGTCTAACAAAGGCCAGGACAACTTTAACGAAATGTTAAATTTGGTTTCAGATGAGGATTTATGTGATATGTGCACTTTTTGTGGCTTGCTTGGTGGCTGTGATCTTACCCGTAGAAGGGAAATGCCGCATCGCCTGCATGAAAGACCTCTATAAATGTGCACGGAGATCAAAGCAGAACAGACAAGATGACAGTCCATGCTGTGTTGAATATATTGGGTGCATGTCACTCAAGTGCAACGCAGTAGATGCATCGTAAGTATTCTCTTTTTCTGCCCAAATGCATCTCTATGTATACCATCGCTTCTTGATTAGGTTCCAAGTCTTTGTCTGGTCGATACGTTTTATATTCTGTTGAGATAAAAAGAATGTATTTTAATGCATTTAAGAGGTTGAAAAGAGTATTTGATTTGTTGTCCCTTTCGGTACCAAGAACTGTTAGAATAATCAGTAATATCACACAAAACTCAAATAACCGAATATCTTATTGTCTTGGCTCTATGAGACGAGGCTTCATTTGTATCATAATGTTGAGTTAGATTTTAAATTGCATAACATATATCATCATACCCCCATATATTATAATAATGACGAATAACGCAGTCACAAATATTCTAGCCCAATGAAAACAAATGTTAATATACAGTGTGGTCGATTCAAGCAGGGAGCAATTAACTGGAATAGGGCACATTGTTAACCCTTTACCCAACAGAAGGGCCCTGTGCCAATGCATTCTCTAATATATGCGAGTCGACCATAGGTCGCCTCGCATATATAAGAGAATGCATTGGCTTAACACATTACAAATTATAAAATTGTTAAAGAATGTAAGAAAAAATGGTAAAAAGTGTTTTTTTTTAGGCCAATGCATTCTCTTATATATGCGAGGCGACCTATGGTCGACTCGAATATATAAGAGAATGCATTGGCACAGGGCATAACTGTAACTATCACAATGTGGTCAAGGAGCCGGTTCCAATGATATCCATATTTGTATGGTTCTATTGAGACAGACCGAAGATATTTTAGGGTGTTGAAGCTTTATTTGGCCGGTTTTGGCCGTTTTGTTGGGTAAAGGGTTAAGAGATATGGTGGTAAGCATTAGTTTGGTTATGAACCCATGACCCACAACTCATCTCAGCCCAATTAGTCATTGATCAACATGCATGACATGAACATTATCAAATTCTCGAATTATGGATAATTGCCTTTCTAAATGAAAATACTCATTTCATGAATTAAGAAGAATTAAGTCTCCTCTCATGATCTTGAGCTATGATATCATGGATATATGAACTGCATGCACTTTTGAAAAAGTTCTGATTTTTGTTTTACAGAAGTTCTTGGTACCTGAAAACAGTACACTTTTAAATATTTCTTATGTCATAAGAGTAAAATAATTGAGGTTATAATATTGAATTGAGGTTATAATATTTATATTTAAATATTGTGTCATAATAATTGCTCGTACCAAATGTCACAAAAACATTCCTGGCAGATTTTGAGAAATTCCATTTTGAAATACCAGGAAATTTTGGAAAAACGTGCGTCTGACCCTTAATGGTTTATAGCTATACTCCCGTACGGCTAGATATGTCTGGAGTGGTACCCATTGCACGCATGCACATGCCCGATGTGCGAATGGAGTAGAACTGTTTGAAAATGTGCGATCGAGTAGAACTGTTTGAAAACCATTACCAAGATAATCGGTATCTACTGCGAGAATCCAACAGTAAAAGTAAATGATTTTGGTTTAGTTGTGTAAAAACCTCTACCTATTGTTTGATGACTGACGATGGGCGTCCGTCTAGTCGTCCGTTCGCATGTCGGTGTCACGAAGTAAGGACGATAATCGGGTTTTGACAATATTTAGATCATGGTCTGCAATCTCGGACTTTCCATGTCCGAATTTATTCAGGCGTTATGCCTCCTGGATTGTTTACCACGTACCTATTTCACGATGTAATGTGATTTTGATCAAATTCGGTTGGTGGGATCTACTAATAGTCTGGTTGATAAACTAAAATTTTAGGGTCAACCTAGAATAAATTTGGACTAAGTCCGTTTCTATTCCATTTTGAAGAGGAATATTTAAGAAATAAATACACGGTGTAGAGGTGTGTATGGTCAAGTTGTACCACAAAAAACTGATTGTAGGACGACGCGTAGCGGAGTCCTACAATCAGTTTTTTGTGGTACAACTTGACCATACACACCTCTACACCGTGTATTTATTTCTTTTGTAATACGACTGAAAGTTTATGGTCACAATTCGACTGAATAGTCAACGAAATACTGCGCTTTTTCGGTCTCAGGTGAGAAAACATTTCGTGGTGTAATTCGTATTGGGCGTACTGGATTACTTTGCATGGAGTACTCTGGTAGTGTCTTGTCTTGTTATGAAATTCCCCCGTGGACTTTTCGAGGCACCTCTTGTAGAAATAATCGTTGTGATTGGCTAAAAAACGATGTGTTTTCAGCGGCGCCCGTGCGTTTCATTTAAATTGTACAGGAAATACGATGCGGTCATTTCTGTTTTGAACGTTGTTGGGACAACATGAATATGATCATCGACTATGGACCATTTTCCTTACACAAAACGATCTAAATGATCTAGTTTACTAAACTAATCTTATTCCCCTTCTGTACTGGTGAACAAACGCTTTCATTTTCAACTTGATTCCGAAATATCGAATATGATCGAGATTCGAATCGACGAATGCACAGCCCGGCCCCATGGATTTATTTGGTCATTTAATATACTTATTAAGTAACTTTCTTTGGTCGTAACATATATCAATATACCATAGCATCATTTGGACCATATTCATTGGCAACCAAACTGGTTTCAAGCGACAAATCGCTAGAAAATTCGCAAGATTGTCAAGATGTAGCAAAATTCAATCAAAGGGTTACGGGTGCGGGTGTACTCCGTTGATGCCCCGTTTGCGCGGAGTTAGAAAAGACGGGAAAAGTCGCGTGCGGCGATCTGAATAAACCGATTTTTTTTTTTTTTTCGTGGTACAATTGGAAAAAGTAGAATTGTACCACAAAACTGGAACGAGATAACCATGGTAACTCGGGCCACTGGCCAATCAGGACATGGCTTTTAAGCATAGTTAGGCAGGGTCGTATTACAAATCCTGTATAACATATCCAAAATCCGGTAAAATCCGCTTTGAGCATTTTCTGTAATCCAAGATGGCATCCATGATGGCAGTTGGTATCGAAAAATTCTGAATTTCGGTGGTAGGTGCGCCAACAAATACCATATTAGTAATAAAATACACACAAAGAATGCTTAGTCGTAAACCATATCGGATCAATGTCTGTCCCAATATGGCCACCAAAATGGACAAAATCGAATGAAATTTACAATTTGCGGAAAATTGAATAGCTGGTCATACAAGAACGAACAAGCCTTCGAATTATACGAGGAAGAATGATTTCAGAGTATAAGGGGAGATTTTAATAATAGTATGTAAGAATTCTCTCGCGAGAGAGCAAACGAAAACCAGGTCTCATACAACGATTAAATGTTGACTTTTTGGGCGCCAAGAAACAGAAGAATAACGCAGTTTTATCTGTACTGTTTATCTTGAATCGTCTAATATATGTGTATTAAAACAGTTAAATGTGATCTAATAGGGATGTATTGATTATGTGACCTTTTCTAGAAGCAGAAATATATTAGACTAGCTGGTGGACCCGACTTCGTCCGGGCTGTTTCCCATCTGCTTTTTCGGCGAATTGCGCGATTTGACCTTGAATTGACCATTTTGTAGGTCAAGGTCAGGTCGGGATCACGATTGACCCGTCCAAAATACTCCCCGGACAAAAGTAACCCTAGGTATCAAATATCGTCTAAATCCGTCCGTTTTACCCGATGTGACCTTGAATTGACCTTTTTGAAGGTCAACGTCAGGTCGGGGTAACGATTTTACCCGCCAAATAGACTCTCCGGACAAAAATACCTCTTCGTCGAAATCCGTCCCGTTTTACCCGATTTGACCTTGAATTGACCTTTTTGAAGGTCAAGGTCAGGTCGGGGTTACGATTTGACCCGTCCAAAACACTCTATGGACAAAATTACCCCTATGTATCAAATTTCGTCAAAATCCGTCTGGCAGTTTTCCCGTTCGTCCCATTTAACCCGATTTGACCTTGAATTAACATTTTTGAAGGTCAATGTCAGGTCGGGGTCATGATTTGACCCGTCCAAAAACACTCCCTGGTCAAAATTATCCTAGGTATAAAATTTCGTCAAAATCCGTCTGGCAGTTTTCCCGGCCATATCTAACACACACACAGACAGACAGAAGTCCCAAAATATATATTAGACTAGCTGGGTACCCGTCCTGATGGGGATAGTCGTTGTGTTTTTTTTATTGGCATCCCAATCTACACCAACACCCAAAAAATGGAGAAAATCGGCCCAGCGGATCCCGAGATACAGGTTAAATGTCATTTGAAAGGTCAAGATCACGCCGCTACCCGTTGAAAATGTTTGGCTACCCGAACTATCCCCTCCATACGAAATTTCATCCCGATCGTCCCATCGGACCCTGAGATAGAGAGTCAAGGTCATTTGAAGGTCAAAGTCACGCCGCACGGGCATCTAGTGGGATGAAATTTATTGGCATCCCATCTACACCAACACCCCAAAAATGGTGGAAATCGGCCCAGCGGATGTCGATATACAGGTTCAAGGTCATTTGAAATGTCAAGGTCACGCCGCACGGGCCATCACTACTGTTGAAAATGTTTGGCTACCCGAACTATCCCTACCTACGAAATTTCATCCCGATCGTCCCATCGGACCCTGAGATAGAGATTCAAGGTAGAGAGTCAAGGTCATTTGAAGGTCAAAGTCACGCCGCACGGGCATCTGGTGGGACGAAATTTATTGGCATCCCATCTACACCAACACCCCAAAAATGGTGGAAATCGGCCCAGCGGATGTCGATATACAGGTTCAAGGTCATTTGAAAGGTCAAGGTCACGCCGCACGGGCCATCACTACTGTTGAAAATGTTTGGCTACCCGAACTATCCCTACCTACGAAATTGCATCCCGATCGTCCCATCGGACCCTGCGATAGAGATTCAATTTCATTTGAAGGTCAAGGTCATGCCGCACGGGCATCTGGATGGGACGAAATTTATTGGCATCCCCATCTACATCAACATCCCAAAAATGGTGGCCCAGCGGATACCGAGCTATGGATTCAAGGTCATTTGAAAGGTCAAGGTCACGCCGCACGGGCATCCGGGTGTGACGCAATTGGTCGGCGCCTCAAACTGCTCCCATATACCAAATTTGGTCGAAATCAGCCCAGCAGGAGCCGAGATAGAGGTTGAAGGTCAAGGTCATGCCGCACGGGCAAATGGATGGGCATATGTTAGTCCTCGGGTGATACTACCTACCCATACCAAGTTTCGTCGAAATCGGTTCAGCCGTTTTCGAGTCCACCGCGGCCACACCCACAGACACACACACACACACACAAACGTTCCTCAAATATATATTAGACTAGCTGGGTACTCGTCCTGACGGGGTAGAGTCGTTGTGTTGTTTTTTTACACCAGCACCCCGAAAATGGTGGAAATCGGCCCAGCGGATACCGAGATACAGGTTCAACGTCATTTTAAAGGTCAAGATCACGCCGCACGGGCATCCGGGTGTGACGAAATTGATCAGCGCATCAAACTACCCGTCCCGAGATAGAGGTATCAAGCTTCAACAGAATCGAGTTAAGCAATTTCAATGTAAATAAACCAAACGTCTGTTACACGGCTTTAACCAAAATTTCGGCCATTCTGGGAGCCATCTCAGCTAAATGGAGACAATCATTGATAATTTTTATAAAATAAATAAGTGTGACGAAATTGATCAGCGCATCAAACTACCCGTCCCGAGATAGAGGTTGAAGGCCTCATATACACACACTCATTAAGGATGAAGCTTAAAAAAGAATCGAGTTAAGCAATTTCAATGTAAATAAACCAAACGTCTGTTAACCGACTTTAACAAAAATTTACCTCAAACCAACCTCGAAGTCCCCTGTGGGGACGTATCAGGCGCTGATCTGAGAAGAACAGATACTACACTTTGATCTTAGCCAAAAGGCCGAGAAGCGTAACTCTACAGGACTTCGCACTAAGCGAGGTGTGGAAAATAAAAATAAAATAAAACAGTCAACAGTCTGAATTCACAAACTATAAAACAGTCAACAGTCTGAATTAACAAAAAGAATGTCTGAAGTCGAAGCGTTGCGTCGAACAACAAAACCTTCGCCAGCCTCATATACAGATAAAGAGCGTTATTATGTTAACCAACCCGAATATGGGAAATATAAAGAGCGTTATTTGTAATTTAGCACTGCGGCTCAGTGGATCCGGAGATATGAGTTTTGAAGGTGAATGTCACGCCGCACGAACAAATGGATGGGCCTATGTTGGTCCTCGGGTGATACTACGTGCCCGTACCAAGTTTCGTCGAAATCGGTTTTGCCGTTTTAGAGTCCATCGGCGGCCACACAGACACACACACACACACACCCCCCCCCACACACACACACACAAACTTTCCTCAAATATGTAATAGACTAGCTGGGTACCTGTCCTGACGGGGATAGTCGTTGTGTTTTTTTTTTTTACACCAACACCCAAAAAATGGTGGAAATCGGCCCAGCGGATACCAAGATACAGGTTCAAGGTCATTTGAAAGGTCAAGGTCACGCCGCTACCCGTTGAAAATGTTTGGCTACCCGAACCATCCCTACCTACAAAATTTCATCCCGATCGTCCCATCGGATCCTGAGATAGAGAGTCAAGGTCACTCGAAGGTAAAGGTCACGCCGCACGGGCATCCGGGTGTTACGAAATTGCTCAGCGCCTCACACTACCTGTTTCCACCAAATTCGGTGGAAATCGGCTCAGCGGATTCCGGTTATATGATTTCAAGGTCACTCGAAGGTCAAGGTCACGCCGCACGGACAGACGGACATGCCCGCGTTACTCCCGGGGTCAACCTACACCAACACCCCTAAAATGGGGGAAATCGGCCCAGCGGATCCCGAGAACCGTTTCAAGGTTATTTGAAAGGTCAAGGTCACGCCGTACGGGCATCCGGTCGTGACGAAATCGGTCTGCGCCCCACACTGCCCCCACATACCAAATTCGGTCCAATTCGGCCCCTGCAGGAGCCGAGATACGGGTTGACGGTCACCGGTTTGAAGGCGAATGTCACGCCGCACGGACAAACGGATGGGCCTATGTTGGTTCCCGGGTGATATTACGTGCCCGTACCAAGTTTCGTCGAAATCGGTCGAGCCGTTTCGGAGTCCATCGCGGCCACACATACACACACACACCCTCAGACAGATACACCCACAAACTTTCCTCAAATATATATTAGATGAAAACAGTCTCACGAATGTGACCGATAATCATTTATTTTTAAATCTACAACACCAAATCTGTCAAAATTCACTACTTTTGAACAGTATGAGAGCTATTCATATGGTTCTAGGTAAAATGTGTAGATCCTATTGTCCATGTCTTAAAATAGTAGTCATAGTTGCCTCCGGTCAAGTGATTAAACACGAATATTTCACTTTTATCACACAAATACATGGTGGTATACCATGAAGGCAATTTATCAAAATACAAATAAGTACAATAGACTGTCTTCAATAAATTCTCAACATAACCAAATTTGCCTACATACTCTGTGGCAGAGACTGTCTTTATACCTGGAAATTATATGTGCTTAAATGCACTAAGGCCACATATACGCGAAACGTACTACCTTTTTCTGCAACCGCATCGCCGCGTTTACCCATTCTCCCTAATGTTACACATATCTGCTGCATACAACACGATAAATAGCAACATTGAGTGAATGGTAAACGCAGAACTAATAACCGTAAACGCTGATGACCTGATATTTAGCGCAAGTATGTGGGTGGCAATGGTAACATAATTTCAAACAACAAGATACTGAAAACTAATAGTGTGCATTGCGTTTTACATATTCCCGTTGTAAAGTGCCGATTGAAGTAATTTGAACAAAATTGTCTACTAAGAAACCGGTTTGGAAGCACCATGAAAATTAGTATTAAATAAAATGTACGATGTACAGTCTCTTCGATCTAGTGAGATAGGGTACTATTCTGTTGAAGAGATGAGTGTTTCTTTACAGTATAATCATCATTATGACATACGTGTATGGTTGAGTGTCACGGAGAGTGTTGAAAATTCCGGAAATATAACTAGTATTTACACAGCAAGGGTGGGCACTTCAGTTTCTGCGTTACATTAAATAATTAATCATCATTTCAAAACGAAACTACCACGCACTGTGTGACGAAATATTACTTCGTGTGTTGCATGCCCGAAATAACTGTTTTTGGCCCGACTGTTGGATGCATCTAAGGAGAAAACCCGAACGTAAATAATTGGGTTAACGTGCGTAGCAGTGATCGATAAATCATTCAGATATATCTGTGTACCTTGAAAAGATATATAACAACATTCTTGTAAATTACCAATGTGTAATTTCGCTTATAGGTGGTTATCCAATATGTTGCTTTCGTCGTAGCATGGATTGGAGTTGCGGCCATTTTGACAGCCATTTCATCGCCGCGATTGCATTAATTTCTGTCCTTGTCACTCTATTCGCCCCCTATACTCTTTCACACAAACTGGTATATATCGGATGGAGGATTATTTGTTCTGGTTTCGCCGATGAGGGATATTGTAGATAAACGTACTTCACAAGGTCGAAAAATGGGCATTAAAAACAATCTCTGTAAAAAAGTTTGCTCAAAGCGGATTTTAGCGGATTTTGGATATGTTGTAGAGGATATATTCCTCTTCAAAATGGAATAAAAACCAACTTAGTCCAAATTTATTCTAGGTCAAACCTTTTATCGACCAGACTATAAAGCACACATTGTCTGACGTCACAACTCGATCAAAACGGCCGTTGCCTCAGTTGCTACCTTCTCGGTTGCCATTTGCCTCTTGCTCACTTTGGATATTAAACAAAAATGAATTGAGAGAGTTGGGACTGGTATGTGATGACGACACATGGCGAATAGTACTCCGATGATATAAAACGACTCACTATCTTCAGATTCCAGATTAAACAGTCATTTATGCTTCTTGTAGCTTGTATGCGATTCAAGTACCTCGAGAATAGGCTACACGCAACATATAGGGCTATATCGAACGAAGTTACCTACTGCTTTTATTTTTTTTTATATAACACGATATGTCAATGAATACGTGAAATGCTTATATGTAGACAATGCATGCGTGCATGGAGCATCACGAGTATCATCGCATCAAAGAGAAACAGTACACTTCTCTCTAGCACGTGATAATAAAGAGCGTTCGATATAGAGTTATTTATGTGTAGCATAAAATAAAGAGCGTTCGTTTGTGTCTTCAGTTAACCTATTTGGTACATACACAGTTTGTATATAATTATCTCAAGTATGTGTCGGCCTATTTTGACACACAGAGCATGACAAATTCAAGATATTACTTGGTTTAAATTTAGGCCATGATGATTGCGAGCCGCTTTAATAAGACAATATTAGAAAGTGTATTGCAACACACCAATGCAAGCAGTTGCCGATAACAGAAAGTACAACTACAAGAAAAGTTAAAAGTAAATTAACATAATAGGCATATAACATTCATCAAGCTTATAGCTACTCTACGTATGAATCTTTATTAAATATAAAGTTTCCATCCCTTTCATTTCCCCATGTTTTCCAACTGTAAGTATTCTGCGTCATCGGAAATAAATGTGACATTCCAGTGGGCAACCCCGATCCATTCGGTGCTCTGAAATCGCTACCTGATAACGCGTAACTCATGTATATGGATCGTTATAACGTACGCACGCATGTATATGAATCGTTATAACGTATGGACGCATGTATATGAATCGTTGTAACGTATGGACGCATGTATATGAATCGTTGTAACGTATGGACGCATGTATATGGATCGTTATAACGTATGGACACATGTATATGAATCGTTGTAACGTACGCACGCATGTATACGAATCGTTATAACGTATGGACGCATGTATATGAATCGTTATAACGTATGGACGCATGTATATGAATCGTTGTAACGTATGGACGCATGTATATGAATCGTTATAGCGTATGGACGCATGTATATGAATCGTTATAACGTACGAACGCAATTATATGAATCGTTATTTGAGAACCTAACTGACATTTCTGTGAATGGGATGTATCATTATTATTACCACGTGCCTTCTCTGAATGATCTAAAATATTAATGGAAGAAACTTCCAATTCATCAATTGGCTGCAGTATGACGGAATACTGCGAATATTTGGATATTTTTCAATGGGAAATTTTGTCAGAGACGGAGCAGCGCGGGTCTATACATAGTGCCACAGCGGCTGGGATGGTCGCTAATAGATCAACATCACATACTTATGGTCTATTCTGATGGCAGAAAACACTTCGATGTGTGACAGGATGAGCGATACACGTTGGCAATTAACACCGGCATAAGTCGTCGCTTTACACCTTATGAATCATCCTAAGCCAAGGAGCAACATTCAATCACTTTCTTGTCTAAATACTCACATCCAAGCAAGATCAATTTTTCGCTGACATAGTTATTCCATGTGACACCTGGGCTTTGATGGCAAAACATAATTAGCTGTGCACTTATTGCTGTTGTTCTCATAAATGTAGCTGGAGAGTATATTCACATGACATTTAAAGGAAAATAATTTGTGATATATAGGTCAATATCACACAATATCAATAATTGTCCCCCGAAAAACAAAACATTCGAGGCATTATGGAAATGAACGGTGTCTGTCCTTCCGTGTGTCCATTATTTCCGAAACGTTTGTTGTCCGGGTGATAACTTGATTATTGTCCAACACAATACGATGAAACTTGGTATGTGGCCTTGGTATGAGAAAGTCCCGATCACGTTCGAATATATTTGGATCCAGTCCGACCATTTCTGGCGGAGTCATGCCCCTTTTCGACTTAGAAGTTGCTGATTATTTTGTTGTTCGGATGATAACTCAATTTATACTTAACCGATAGCTTTCAAATTTAGCATGCGAATTACTCACATGTAAATACAGATGTTCGAATTTGGGTCCAGCTCGACCATTTCTGAGTGTGTTATACGTCTTTTTGAACTTTGCCCGGGGCGGGGGAAGGGGGGGGGGGGTCGGCAGAAAAGGTCCCGGTATATATTCAGCCCGGCTGTGTAGTTGGCTGGTTTTTAAAGCTACTTCAAGCAACAATTCATATTATTTCATATGAGACGAACAGGTGTTGAACACCCTATAGATCCAACTTTCGGATAACGAGGCTACCAGAAAATTGAGCACACTTGTGTCGATACGATTTAGTACGCATGTAAGAAAACTCACTCTCTTATTTTTTATTTATATTAACGATATCACCGAAAATATAGGGTGCAACATTCGTTTGTTCGCTGCTGATACATCCCTATTTCTAACTATCGATGACCCTATTATGGCCGCGAAATTAATTAATTACGACCTTGACACTCTTATGGACTGGTCTTCGAAATGGTTAGTGAAATTCAATCCCCTGATAACTGAAGCTCTCTTAGTGTCAAGAAAAGATATCCCACCTCTATCCATGGGACTATGCACCATTGTCGAAGTAGATAGTCATAAGCACTTGGGTCTTTCTTTTGACAACAAAGGTACACGGGGCATAAACATCCGATCTGTAGTAGACAAAGCTTGGAATTAAGTAAATATAACTCGGAGAATGAAATACCGGCTTAATAGGTTAACGCTTGAAACAATATATTGAAGCTGTGAAAAGTGGAATCATTCGAGTCGGTGGTGCGCTGAAGGGACGAGGGGCACCAACATATTTTTTAGCTCCGATTTCAACCAAATTGATAAACATTCTTCTCCGTGACATGATGAATATAATGGTGTGGTTCAATGATGTCAAAAGTGGCACCGTTCGAGTTAGGGACTAGATTTAATAAGATTTGTTTAATCACCGGTTACCACCGATTTTATATATCGCCATTTTCACAATGAGTCTAATTCTGTGTTTTAAAGATGTCAAAATTGGCAACGCTTGAGTCAGGTATAGGTTCATCAAAACTGATGGAAATGTTTAGCGACGATTTCTACTAAATTCATGCACGTTCTTCTCTAATGATATACGAGGAATAAAATAGCGTGGTTTAAAGACCCCACATTTGGTGCCTATATTTGCTAACGTCTGCCTGTGTTCTATATAACTTCACGGGGACAATCCAGATGTCACCAGCGGGGTATAACAGGTCTAATAACGTTTTACGATGAAGACAATAGTCCGGATTAAAATGTTCTAATGTGACGCTGTTGGTATCAGGGGACAAGCAGAAAATAGTGAGGACAGCAAAAATTAGGAAATTTCCACAAAACTTATACACAAACATCTCCATGATATGGCGCCGTTCGAATCAGGGGTGCACGGAGAGGGAGAGGGGCACAGAAATGATTCATAATTATATATTTTTAGCGTCGATTTCCATTTAAGAAATAAATACCCTGCGCATCGGCGTGTATACTAGAATTTGACCACAAAGAAACTGATTGTGGGACGACGTCGTATTTCCATGGGAAAACAGGCTACTGACCAATCAGGGCGAGCCTTGTATGCAGGGTTAGGCAAGGGCGTATTACAATGATAAATATTCCAATTTCCATTGATAAATATTCTTCTCCATGATACGCGGAATCTAATCGTTGTTATTTAAAGACGCCAAAAGAATTGTATTAGATGCCGATTACCACCAAACTTATACATACTTATCTGCACGATATCAGGAGTCTAATGGACGTGGATATCAAAAGTGGCGCCGTTAGAGTCATGTTTAGGGGAGGGGAGGGGCACCAAAGCTGATACAAATATGTTTAGCACTAATTTCCACCAAAGTAATTCACGTTCTTCTCCAATGATACCAGGAACCACATCATGTGGGTTAAAGACGCCACATTTTTGTGCCGTTGGTGTCAGGCATGCAGACAGGAGAGGCACTAACATCGATACGAATGTTTTAGTCGCCGCTGTCCACGAAAGTTATATTTAATCATCTCCATAATTCGTTCTAAGAAGTTTTTGGCGCTCAACTTTTACAACCTCGACAAATGGTGACCGAACAATTATATCCTCTCAACTGTCATGCATATATGGGGCGGGAATCAAGGCATTCATATAGTGAGCTAGCAAAACAGATACATAGAAGAAAGCATTAAACGTATGTTTACCATTCTATTTAAGACATATATATATATTCTTGCAAAATGAGGGACCTTAAGCCGTCAGAAGATGGCATGATAGAATGGCTCATGTATTATAACACAATTGAGTATGTCCCATTCAATCCACAAAAAAAGATATAATTTGTCAAGAGAGATGGAAATATACAGAAGCCCTGTTTAAAAAATACTGATCACAGTGTGCAGTCAAATATAATTTCGTCAGAGATAAACTAAAACACAGTCGGAATCACATGACATCTGCTCGATACAGAGAGTTTCTCATTCTTTTTAGAGCAGACTCACAGCCTGACATAAAAAAACTTAACCTCTCGCTCTGTGTCAGGCGCATGTAGCTGATATATAGCAGCATTTGTTTAAACTGAGAATAATTAGCCAGTGTAGCACCATGAACAGATGAGCACCTGAACAAATTTCTATAAAACATCTGTATCTTCATGAAGATAAGACAACCATCTTAGCCTATCCCACTAGATTGATTTATACCTCTCTATGTAAACCCCAAATTGTCGTCTTTTATTTTTGTGAACTAATGTGTTTATGATGTTCATGTTTTGATGCCAGTAAAATATTTATAAAAAAACGTTCCAACCACGACTACAGTGCGATTAAAACAAATGACAATGACAAATGAGTATGCACAATTGTAAATAAATAAATGCTTCTTTATTGGTTGGACGAATTAATCTCGATAAACAAAATGACAACCACTCCGACAAGATGAGCCACTACTTATAATCCATTTATAATAATGACATTTTGTGATGCCATTTGGATATACAATTTATGAGAATACGTGTAACACTAATACGTGTAATTAGAGGGTTTCACATCTCTTTAACCTGGGCATCACCGGGTAACCCTGCTAGTACGATTTTTGTAATTTGTTACTATTTACTAAAGTTTCATATATTTTTCGTTGCGATTTTCAACAACAAGAACTAAATGCAAATCACGGGTCTTGGAAGTTGTATGTGTGTATACCATGATTCGGGTTTGAGCCAATTTAAAAAATGAAATCCATGGACAATGGTAAAACGAGATAATCAATAATTCCTATACTGTTTATCTCCATTAAACTTAAACGATTTGTGAATCTAGACATATAGCACTTTGACGATGGTGAATAATTTTCGTTTTATCAGATGGTTAGTCGGTTACTTCAGAGAAGCAATTATGTATCCATGGCAACAAATATTGAAAATATTCCCAAAACTGGTCATTTTGGTATGACATTAACATAGTTTTCAAACTAATTTCCCTAGTTTCATTGAATCTGATAATACCCTTCAGCGAGAACTAAATAAGAATAATTTAGTATATGCCAAGCTATCAAATAGTAGTATTTTAGCATCAGATAAGAACCGTTATCCGCTGGTGAGAGACCGATATCTCACTCGTATCAATCTGTCAATTTTAGAGAAAAATATAGTAACAAAAACAAATTTATCGGTATTTTCTGAAAGAAGTGCTATTATCAATATATCCACCAAACTTTTTGAAAGCAGGCAAAAGCTCTTATATTTATGACTTATATTTGCATTCAATTTTTATTGGTACTGATATTGAGTTCATTCCTGGCAAATTTGGGGAAATTATTTCATACCAAAATGGTCGGTTTTGGTGGTATTTTCCATGGAAATTTAATTATTTATCGCAATAACCAAATAATATTTCTGAGAAAACGCAAATTGAAAACCACACTGAATGCAGTTGATTTGTCAAAAGTAGCATTGTTTTCATGGAAACCAAGCTAAAAGTTAAAGTGATTCGGTAATATATGATTTAACATTGCTTCGCCGATGTGAAAGAAAGTCCCTGAGTGTTCAGGTTGAACATGTAATATGTGATCAATGGATTTTTTAGTTAACCATATAATTTGTTGATTTGTCAAAAGTAACATGGTTTCCATGGCAACAAAGCAACTGTATATAATGCATACCCGCGTTTTGTTTTAAATCTACAGATATTTTGCCTGGCATGAAAGTTGCCGTCCATCATAAATGATAATGGTTGTTAACTCGATAGCCACACTAATTCCGTGCCGAAATGACCATTTTAGGTAGTATTTTTTTTTATAGAATTCCATGGAAACCGAATCGGTTTCACTGAGGTGTCTAACTAGCCTTATGGCATAACACAAATTACACACCATATTCAATGACTTATTCGTAGTCATGTTGTTCAGAACAACACAGTGTGGTTTAATATAAATCATTAGCATTGCAAATCTCGTTCTCACCAATATGCACGGAAACCATTGTTGAATTAACAAGCAAACTAATGGCACAAAATGTATCACTTCTAGGGCTATCTGAATATTCGGATGTGTATTTCCGATGAGATGTGATTTGTATTGAGTTCTCATTGAAGGAAACAGCGAATTTAAATAAACTAATCTCTGAGGTTTTTTGTCAAAATGAACACATTTCATGGTATTTATGACAACCTAGCAAATATGTGTGATGTTCACCAAATTGTTTTGGAAAGCATATACCCTACTTAGTAAAATGTACGTATAGTCAGTTTTCCACTTGAAAATTCAACGGGGGTCTATGGTGGGGCTATTATGATAGCGCATTCGACGTGATGGATACTGGCAACCTACCGTTATTTGCTCTGGGTTATGCAGTTGAAGACATCAAATCCATTATGGGATGAACAATCAAAAGCCAGTACTTTACTTAATAATCACCGCGATGACCGGAAGGTATTATAGAGGAACTGCGGAGGAACGGATTATAGCGGATGAGCCAGAAATATGCGTCTTTTTACACCCCTTGGTAAAACACTAACATAATCGAAAAGAAATAGCCCAGACATCCAACAATTTATATCCCTTACATCGCCCATTATGATATACCAAGCGTCAGTGCAACACTGGTATCCATCATTTTCAAATTATATTTGAAACACCAAAATCGCCCATTTTCCCACAATTTGCGTGATTATGTGGTCCATAATGCACGTAGAACATAACAATAGAACACGATTGACGCATTGCAGTGGCATCTATATGTTCCTGTAGATTAGTTCCTCTCATCAGATCTCCATGACCACAAAAACGTCGTTACTTTCTAAATCTTGGAACGGTTTATAGCATACATGTTGCGGGTTAATAGCAACTGCCATATAAGTCGTGCATGATTTCAGCATTATAATTCCAAACCAGACCGTCATATCTAACGCCATGAGTATTACAGTTAAATTGAAATGCATGTATAATTATCCCACTAAGCGATACATGATTAGATCGTGTATGACGCATCGCCTGATATTATTTTGTGGTAGTGTTGGATGTGACCAAGCAACATTTCATGAGTAGATCTGATGTGTCCTTGCATCTCAGCAATAACATACATCATAACATATGTAGAGACGAGCAAGTTATATACGGGGAACGCATTTATAACAACTGCGCATGTGCTGGAAATCAGTAACTGGACACAATAGCCGCAGTTCTGTTTGTACTGAACAGTATGCAAGGAGTGCATGCATAAATTATGTGGCTGTACAGTCGGGGTGATACGTGGACGAGGGATGATTCGCCATATTTATTCCGCCCTTGTTGTCTGTAGGATAAGATGAATGTTGCAAATAGCCTGACTGATATATTACTGGTGTAAAAGAGCGAGAGTCTGGTATAATCTCTCCTCTATAATTCCCAGATTCTTGAGGGTTCCAAAATGCAATGACAACTCCAGCTTAGTGATGGAATTTATTTACATGATCCCTCAGTTAGACATGTTGGTAAGTTTACTCTGATGAAAATGTTTCATCTTGGAGTACTTGGGAGCAAGGGACTGACACAAATGTTCTGTATTTTTGGCCCGGGGCTATTGTGGACCACTCTTATCGGCTGGAGCACCACGAAAGATGTGACCCACCCTTACGAGATGGTCAATTTGCCTGTCGGGGTCAGTCCCCGCTAGAAGCGGAAGTCCGTCAGTCAGGACCACTCGTCCTCCACGGGCGGCGAACCCATACCGTGGAAGTCCTGTCCGATGGGGGACCATCGTCGGGGACGTGATGTTTTTTTTTTTTTTTTTTTTAAATTAAACTGAAAAGGGCCGTTGTTTTTGAAGCCGGGTGAAGCGTCTGTAGAGGCGTTTAACCACCGAATCCATAGAGAGTTCTGCCTTGACGTTTCAAAGCATAGACGACGTCCATGGCTGTGACTGTCTTCCTCTTGGCATGCTCGGTATAGGTGACGGCATCTCGGGTGACATTCTCCAAAAATACTTTGAGAACTTGTCCCATTGGATCCCTTTGTGACACTTATTGAAACTCTCTGATTAAAAATCAACAAACTGTATATATATCTGAGACAAGTTGTCTAACTGTGGTTTGAATACACAGTATACCACCAAATAAACAACACAGCTTCTTGGGTATTGAATCACGGTTGAAGAATTATGTACACCAAGTTCCATCTGAGTATTCAAAACCAGAGAGTCATTCTCACATTCTCACATTCAAAACTGGAAAATAGCACAAGGAAAGTTCCATGATATGCATCCAGGTTGCAGATGTGCATATTCAAGTAGAGTTATGTCTCTTGGTGTAACATAGAAACAGCATCTGCTATACACTAACATTGGTTTTACGCTTCAAACAACAATTGAACTTGCAACAACAGCAGGTATCTTCCAAATGTAACACAACGTAGAAAAAGTAGAAAAGAGTTTACTTCTCCACCAAGTTGAACCAACATTTGATATTTTTCGAGGGTACCACGTTCATATATTACATAATGTAATACAGATAATCACGTTTAGCACTGGTCAGATAATCTTTCGGAAGATGCGAGCGCTATCTTTTCTGAATCGCATCTGATGTGCGTGTTTGAGCACTAGTCAATGAAAGCGTCGATGGACATTTAGGTTTTGGGAGAATCGACTGGTGTCTGTATTATCAAGTCCGTCTTCTTTTGGTCGAAGGTATTGGCTCTATACTTCGCTTCAAATGGACTTTCTTCACTAAGCGTGACTGATTTCTCATTTCTTATAAGCGAAATGGCCATGTATTGATCGGTATGTCTTGAGATGTCCCTCAACTCACATCTAACTTGAAAATCTGTCCCGATTTTCGCACATGTCGGGTGAGAACACACCAAGTCTAGCCCAGACTGCGATGATTGGATCCACCACCTATCCACCTCATGTGTACAATCATATTTTGTACCACGTGGAATACTCTTCAATGCGATAGTCACATATTATAGTATCGGGTTTAAGTAATTTCATATTGATTATGTCAAAACTGACTGGCATAAACAACCAAGCGGCACAATCTATTACTATTATTCTGTTCTTTGTTTTAAACAATCGCTTCGCTCGAATTTCCACCGACTTCAAAGAGCACGGATTACTTTAGCATTCATGAATGTAATATTCGTCAATCCTGGGCACCATTTTGGTAGCCATTTTGAATATAATATGATATGGCTTTGTCCTAGTATAGGATGATAAAATTAATTCATAATACTTCTTGTTGTTTGAGACATTCAATGGCGGTGATGATGGCGTTTAAGTGAAACATGACATATTTCACCATTTCCAACGACATACCGGTTACCATACTAGCAACCATTTTGGGATTAGAAAGCAAGTTTGGAATCCAAAACGACATGAAATTACTACCTACATTTGATCAAAAATTGGGACCAGGAGACGCATTTATATTGATCCTATAATGTTCGAGGTTGTCGATCATTATATATATATATTAAACGACAGTTTATCAGTTTGACAACGGCCGTTTGACAAGTAATCGTGCGTTCTTACATATTTCACAATTCATATATAGGTCTTCTCTAAATGTGTGAATATATTATGATAAGTTTGGCGGCTTTATTTAAAACATAATATTTCATCCGATGCTTCAAGAAAACCACGTATAGTGAGAAAAATGTCCCGCCTGTCTGACAAATCTAAGATACGGATTCCGATTTATGCTAACCAAAAATGTAGGTCTCATAAATTCCTTCTCCAGGCGAAACATATGTCCATGTTTTGCAAGGTCTAATAGGCGGTTACTGATTGACCAGCCACACCAACACACGTGCTGATGCATACTCGTAGGCAAATTATGCCCGTATATTCATATTAACAGTCGTTTAGGATATGCTTCAACTTGTTGTCGAGAATTTCATATAATATATCTAGAATGTATATGATATTGTCAACCGAAAACATCACAATGATTCACACGAAGGATTTGTTTTAGAAAAAGCCGATAAATAATCAAAGTCAGTCGTAGAAAGTACAGGCTCGGTCTATCGGATGTTGCAGAGCATCTGACACCTAGTTGGGGAGCCCGCATATGTTCCATTTACACTTTTGCGTACAAAAGGTTTGACCCCCTAAAGTTGGTACATATAATGGAACATTCTGAAAAACCGATTTCTTAAGTTGCACATTCCTGGGGTTTAGGGGCCGCTGAACCCCAAAAATCACTTCTATTTACACTTCCGCGTACATCGATGAATTTTGGTTTGATGATACTACTAAGTGTACTGATAAATAAAACACAACTTAAGAAAGGGATTTTCCTGGGGTTTTCAGATAAGAAAGGGGGTCACATGCTGAACCCCAAAACGTGATTTTTCACTTTTTTTTACACTTTCGCTTACATCCATAATTTTTGGTCTCAAAGTACTTTGATATATACTAATTATAAAAACACAACTTAAGAAGCAACTTTTCCTGGGGTTTTAAGATAAGAAGGGGATCATCGGGTCACCCCCCAAAACGTAAAAAATCACTTTTATTTACATGATTGCATTCGTCCAACGTGTGTGTATGTGCGTACACCCCTGGAACGTTGCACTATTACAACCATTACATCCCTAAATCGATACGATCAACTTAAGAAATATATATTCATGTCATGTTCTGATAAGAACGAGACTTGTTACCCCCCCCCCCAACCCGATCCATTTTCTAGAACTATAAGTGAGCCAGTTTTATGAAAATTATAGCCGGAAAATCTAGTAAAATGTATATAAATGTATATATTTTCGTGAAGCTAAGACATAATGACACTTTTTTGGGCCAAAATTTAAACTCACCATCCAAGATGGCCACCAAAATGGCCGCCGAAAGTTGAAAATATAACATTTTTTCAAAAATATCTTCTAGATCAATTCATGCTGTTTGGAACTGGTTGAGTAATGCAACTTTATTTTGTGTTGTGTATATTAACTGATCATTGGAGCAATTGAATATGCAATTACTGGGGTCCTAACCCCTTCCGATCCCTCAAAAATTCGATTGTACAGAATGCGGTAATAAATTTTACAAAAAATTACAATTGGGATTCTATTCATATTTCAACAAGAAATGAACAGAACTTTGTAATGTAAGTGAGGCATATCATTACCTATGAATATTCCAAATCACTGGAACCAAAATTCTTACTTTGGCTCAAAATGGCTGCCAATATGGCCGCCAAAATATGGAAAATGGTAAATATTACACCAGCGTGTCTTGCAATCGCTTACAAGTTGTGTTGATGTATAAAATGGGCTATTCTGCATTCTATACATTGAATACTAACATGTCTGATGCACCATGGTTAATTGTTACTATTTTCACCACTGACATCGTCAAAAATATTGGACTTTTCTCTAAAAAACTTGACATAAATATTGGCAAAAATTCAGTTTTCAGGTTTGGACCATTGTTTTCAGGTAAAATATAACTATCTTTGGATTTAAAGGTGTTTATTGTTTTGGTCTACTCAATGTTCTAAACTAACAAGTTCATGTTGAAAGTTCAAGTGAAATTGAATATTGTTTTAATTTTGACATTTTTGTACCTGTCAACTCAACAGGCTCAGCTGCCCCAATTGAATTTCAACAATTGCGGCAGCCCTCTACTCCTTGCATGATATGTGGTATATGCCTGCACTCCCTGCCGTGCCACATCTCCACCAATGTGGCCTCGTTTTTGTAAGTGCAAGAAGTTTGTAAACTTTGTGCCATTTTTGAATGTTTTCTTTTCGTGGTATTTACAACATGATCAGTGCGACAGTGGTCATGTGACAGCTACGATCGCGCGCATTGCCAAGGTCACGCCACGATTTTCCTGGTAAAATCAAACAGTGCTTGATTGCTACGATTTGGCTACGATATTGTCGTGGGCATGCGCATTGGATGCTTCCTCCTGCGATTTTCCCCACTTACGATTTTAATCGCAGCGTGTGCGGTGGCACTTAAATGTGTCACACTACAGTGTTTATGGACCAAATTGCTCAAGATGGCTTCCAAAATGTAAAATTATAATTTGTTGCATATATCCCGAACATTCTCTGCATTATCCGAAAATGTAGCAAATTGTGACTCACTTGGTTATTATACGTGTTAGTTAATTAACTGACAACTACATGTTCTATTCCCAGTTGTCCCAGTTCCGTATGGGGCATGACAAATTCATTTTAAAGCATGTAATTTTGCCGAGAACCTCTTTTGTGATTTTGGCCATATTTATTGAAAGGAAATGGGCAGAACTTTGAGACAGAACTGAGATGGACCATACTCTTTGGCTATTCTGGTCCATTATGATAAAAATATGTCAACAGGATACAGTGTGGATGCCAAGTTCGTAGCCAGGGAGTTACTCTGTGATCATATATGAGGTGAATAGGTATACAGGGAGTTATTGTATGTCATGACTGATGTGAGTAGGTATACAATGAGTGACTACCGGTATATGGTTATGAGTGGGTTGTTCATGGTAAGATGCATCTAGGTATACAGGGAGAGGTCATGGTCAGATGTGGGTGAATCGGTATGCATGGGGTGACTGTATGTGTATGATTGTGTATATCCAGTACGGGTGCACCCGGTGTGCCTGTATGGTCATTGGTGTGGTGTATGGATATAGCTACATGGTCATATATGTGTTGATTATGTATATATGGAGTGACTGTATGATCATGGATGGGGTGTGTGGATAAATAGGTAGTGATTTTATGGTTACGGGTAATGTGTATATGTATACATGGAATGACTGTATGGTCATGATTGAATATGATTACCTGGAGTAAGCTGGGTGGACATTATCGAGCGTGTGGGTACATAGGGAGTGTCCTTGTGGTAACGGTGGGATGTATATTTATATATCTCGTGGATGTATTATCATTGGTGGGTGTATATGGCTTAGCTGTATTATCATGGATGGCGTGTATGATTATACAGTGAATTGCTGAATTGTCATGTGTGATGTGTATATGCAAGTATAGATTGTTTGAGTGGTCGTATGTGCGAGTTTTTTTGTATATTGGAAGGGTTGAATGGCCATTAGCGAGGTTTACATGTATACCTGGAGTGCATTTATGGTCTAGGGTGGGCTGCATATGTATATCGAGTGGTTATATGACTATGAGTGTCGAATATGTATACAGGTAGTGACCGTATGGTTAATGGTGAGATGATTACATGTAGGTATACAAGTAGTGACTGTATGATCATAAATGTAATGAACATATATACAGGGGCGACAGGCGTATGAGTATACATGTACCTGGTGTTCCTGTTTGGTGACTCGTGTCGGTATCGTCATGTGTAGGTTATACCAGTACACACACGTGTTGCATTATTGTCATGGGCGAGAAATATGTGTATATAGCGAGTGGCTATATGGCCACGGATGAGGTGCATATGCATACATGGAGTGACTATACTGACATGGCTGGGATGTATTAGTATATCTTGAGTGGCTATTCGGCTATGGTGTGACAAATAGGGATACAGGGATTGACATGGCCAATGTTGAGGTGAATATGTATACAAGGATTGACCATGATCGTGTATGAATGTTTTGAATAGGTACACACGGGTGACTATATGGCCATAGGTCAGGCGAAGGAGTATACCAGGTAACATGGGTGAGGGTATGTGTATGAAGCGAGTGGCTATATGGTCATTGGTGCAGTGCATATGTATACCGGAGTGACTTTATGGTCATTGTTGTGGTGTTGATGTATATATTGATTGTATATTTGACCATGCGTTTGGGGAATAGGTATAACTGGGATGACATTATGGCCAATGGTGAGATGAATGGGTATACAAGGAGTGACTATATGGTTATGGGTCATGTTTAGGAGTATACCCGGTGTGCCTGCATTGTGACGCGTGGCTGTATGGTCATCCGTGGGCATGGGTCAGGTGTACATGTATACAATGCATGGGTCACTATATTGTTATGTCTGTGGTGTTTATGTACATATGTAATGACTGTGTGATAATGGGTGGCTATCGCTTTCCACGATATGACATGACCTCTCTATTGATTAACATATCCTTGAGTTATTGTGGAAAGCGATAGCTGCCCAATGTACACATGTACAACCCACCCATTACCCCAGTCACTCCATATGTACATAAACACAACACAAATTACAACACAGTCACCCACTTTATACACGTACATGTACTAGTACACCTGATCATACTTGGTTATACCCATACATACCACAAATGACGATACAGCCACGAGTCACCATGCACGAACACCAGGTATATACCTACACCCGACACATGACCACATAGTCACTCTATGTATACATATTCACTACATTCACGATCATACAGTCACTCATTGTATATATATTCACCTCACCATGGACCATACAGCAACTACATGTAAACATATTCGCCATACACATGACCATATAGTCAATCCAGGTATACATATGCACATCACCAATGATGATCCTTTCCAGATATTCCAATATCCGCATATACGACCAATCATAAGTTCCATACTTGCCATACTCATACACGCCATCCATGATAATAAATCTACTCCCCATACACCACCAATGATAACACATCCACAACATATATAAATATACGCCCCACCGTTACCAACAGGGCACTCCCTTTATACCCACACATCATTCATGACCATACAATAACTCCGTGTATACCTATTATCCTAATCTATGCCCATAGAGTAACTCACTGGCTGCCATCTTGGCTTCCACCCTGTATCCAGTTGATAAATTGTTATCATAATGGGCCAGAATACCCACATATCATGGTTCATCTCAGTTCCGTCTCAAAGTTCTGCCCATTCCCTTTCAATAATATGGCCAGAATCACAAAAGAGGTTCTCCGCAAAATTCCATACTGCAACTTTTAAATGAATTTGTCACGCCCCATACGGAACTGGGACAAACATAATAGAACGTAGTTGTCAGTTAATTACATTGTAACTAACACGTACAATAACCAAGTGAGTCACAATTTGCCACCTTTTTCGGATAATGCAGAGAATAATGTTCGGGATATGTTAACTTTTAACTTTTTACAAATTTGGTTGCCATTTTGGAAGCCATCTTGAGCAATTTAGTCTATAAACACCGTAGTGTGACACACTTAAGATAGACAAAAACAAATAAACACGTTTCAATCCAAAGATAGTTACATTTTACTTGAACAAATGGTCGAACCCTGAACAGTGAATTTTTGCCGATAATTATGCCAAGTTTGTGAGAGAAAAATCCAATATTTCTGGTGATGTCAATTGTGACAATAGTAAAAATGATCCATGGTGCATCAGACATGTTAGTATGCAATGTATAGAAAACAGATTAGCCAATTGTGTACATCAACCACAACTTGTAAGCGATTGCAGGACACCCTAGGGCAATATTTACCATTTTCCATATTATGGCGGCCATTGTCGCTGCCATTTTGAGCAAAAGTAAGATATATGGTTCCAGTGATTTGGAATATTCATAGGTAATGATATGCCTCACTTACATTACAATGTTCTTTTCATTTCTTGTTGAAATATGACTAGAATCCCAATTGTGATTATTTTTAAATTTTGTACTGCGTTCTGTAAAATCGAATTTTTGAGGGATCTGAAGGGGTTAGGACCCCAATAATTGCATATTTAATTGCTCCAATGATCAGTTAATATACAAAACTCAAAATAAAGTTGCATTACTCAACCAGTTCCAAACAGCATGAATTGATCTAGAAGATATTTGTGAAAAAATGTAATTTTCAATTTCCGGCGGCCATTTTGGTGGCCATCTGGGATGGTGAGTTTAAATTTTGGCCCAAAAAAGTGTCATTATGTCTTAGCTTCACGAAAATATATACATTTGTATACATTTTACCAGATTTTCCCGCTATAATTTTCATAAAACTGGCTCACTTATAGTTCTAGAAAATAAATCGGGTTGGGGGGGGGGGGGGTAACAAGTCTCGTTCTTATCAGAAAACGACATGAATATATATTTTTTAAGTTGATCGTATCGATTTAGGGATGTATTGGTTGTAATAGTGCAACGTTCCAGGGGTGTACGCACATACACACACGTTGGACGAATGCATCATGTAAATAAAAGTGATTTTTTACGTTTTGAGGGGTGACCCGATGACCCCCTTCTTATCTTAAAACCCCAGGAAAAGTTGCTTCTTAAGTTGTGTTTTTATAATTAGTATATATCAAAGTACTTTGTGACCAAAAATTATGGATGTACGCGAAAGTATAAAAAAAAGTGAAAAATCACGTTTTGGGGTTCAGCATGGGACCCCCTTTCTTATCTGAAAACCCCAGGAAAATCCCTTTCTTAAGTTGTGTTTTCTTAAT
The DNA here is from genome assembly GCA_032622095.1 of Siphonodentalium dalli. Taxonomy (NCBI): domain Eukaryota; kingdom Metazoa; phylum Mollusca; class Scaphopoda; order Gadilida; family Siphonodentaliidae; genus Siphonodentalium; species Siphonodentalium dalli. The sequence goes on from CP136063.1 coordinate 142,668,281, forward strand.
CATTACACTTAGGAGTATCATCAAAACAAAATTCATCGATGTACGCGGAAGTGTAAATAGAAGTGATTTTTGGCACTTTTTGGGGTTCAGTGGCCCTTAAACCCCAGGAGTGCGCAACTTAAGAAATCGGTTTTTCAGAATGTTTCATTATTGGTACCAACTTTAGGGAGTCAAACCTTTTGTACGCAAAAGTGTAAATAGAACATATGCGGGCTCCCTAACTAACCGTTAGTAAATGTTCATGCCATATGTACTCACCACCCGAAACCTCCATTTATTGGACACACGGCAGATCAACCACACTACATGCTGCATGAGCAATACACAGGTGGATTTAGCAGACGTTTCACTTCCGCATTGGGTTTGAATTTTACTTCCGTATTTACTGTTGCAAATCATGCTCTCTGGGGATCAAATAAAGGATTTTTATAGAGAATCAAGTGACGACAAATACCAAAAGTAAACACAAAAGTGTTATTCCTAAAATTTGGATAAGCATACAGATGGATAATAAAAATGTCATAATACAATGCTGTGTACAGTATGTGTTCAGGTTGAGGTGAAAAGTCATATTCGTCCAATATGACTTTTCATCACATGTATAATAACTTTATATTATCGCTGACAGTGTGTATAAATCTGGTTTCATAATAAATCGTGTGAATTATCGACTAGTTAACTAATTGTGTCCGGCGTCTGCTACAAGTTCTATATAAGGCTCGCTATGGTAGGGATGGTATAAGTCCGCTCCGTAGAATATCACGCAGATGTCAAAATTGAAGCAGCAGATTCTTCTAGCAAAATTCGTTGCCTATACTCTACATCGCATGCCTGCTAGCTGGGTCACTTCGATAAATGAATATAAACAAAAGTTTGGCACTTTAAAATCATTCTCTTGTAAATCCTTTAATCATAGCATTGGATTTACGTTGCCATTCTTGACAACCGTAGAATTTGAGTTTGAAATCGCCTAATGACCATACCATACATTTGTTTCACTGCCATAACCGATCCAGGGTAAAACGCCAGTTGCTATAACCCGGTCTCAAATTGAGAAAGTAACGACGTGTTTTGTTGGTGTCATATAGATATGTAATGACAGGAAATGATCTACTGGAACCCGTCGATGCATTTAAAGGCGTCAGTCATGCTCTAATATATAAGGTTCTACTGGTATTCTGGACCACAGAATCACACAAAATGTGGACAATTGAGAATGTTGGTGTTTCAATGTAATTTCATTTGAATATGATGGATACCAGTGTTGCACTGAAGCTTGAACTATCACAATGGACGGCCATTGTGCCAAGGGATATAAATTGTTGGATGTCTGGGCTATTTCTTTTCGATTATATTTGTATATAATTATAACCCTAATAGTTAATTCGCTATAACCCAATCAGGTTACTGGGTGATAATACCAACAATGCATGCTATATACATCAGCGAAAGTGGGCCATGCAATGAGAGTCTTTGGTTCAGATAGTTATAACGTGTAAAATTTAGCCGATCAGAATGTATGTAAGGAAAACACATATGCAGGGAAGCTAAAAGAAAGCGCATTATAGATTTTAACGATGATCAATGAGCACCAAGTAGACCGGGTTAGTCGTTCACGTCTTGGGCACCGAACACCGGCGAACTCGTTTGAAACAAGTTTAATTTGTATGCCAAGAATGAAAACTCTCAATATGGAATGGACTTGAAATGCGTTCCATCAACCGGATACACACAGGGTAGTTGTCACAGAGCTGTTCTCTATGATTGAGACTTTTAAGATTACCAGGAAGCTCTATAACATCAACGAAAATGACTTTTTCCAGAAAGCACTCTCCACAAAAACACGAGGGTACAGTTGGAATCTGCAGCTGCCACGTTCAAATAAAGATATCGGGAAATACTTTTTCATGCAACTTATTTATTGTCGTGGAATAGCCTTCCAGATATGATAGTGAAATAACATCTTTGGACCATTTCAAAACAGTGATCGACTCTTTCTTCTACCAAAAGGAGTACGAATATTAATGATCATTAGCACCGTGTGTGACATACCGGTATGGGTATTCATTTACAAATGTATGACACTTAATATTGGAACAAAGAGTCGCAATAAATGATGATGATGTTAATACATTATGACACACACCCTAAAGAAGACCCGGAATTGATTCCAAATTTCATTATTAAGTCAAAATTCTTTAAATCAAGTTATCTATGGGAGGCTTTTCACATTTATTCATTATTTGCGATTCAGTGCAAATGATTTACGCGTCATAGCAATGATTGCGCTGATCGCAAATAAATGACGAACAATTTATTCGCACTGAAACAGTAATCATTTATACGGAAGCGCAAATACAAAACACCAGCTGACTTCACTCAGGGTACGTTCATACACTGGCAAGTTTACTCGACATGTTTCTCATAAAAAAAACCTATTGTGCCAGAGCATATACAATGCATATTTACCAAAGCTAACGACATGATGAGTAAAAATTTGGTTGTTCCACGTGTAACGTTGCTACTAACACATTTCCTTAAAATAACTGTATGTTTGATACTTGCGAGATTGCATGCTATTTATAGGCAAATATCGATATCATTGCTACCAGTGGAACTACATAGTTTTTACTGCCCGTGTATAGTTAGCTGGATGGATGTTTATATGGATGTTTCCGTTCATATTCTGGCACCATAGGGGTTTCTGTGATAAAATGCCTGCAAATCATCCTGAACAAACTTGCGAGTGTGTGAACGTACCCTCAGAGTCTACATAGTCCATCTCTTAGAATGGTGGAGTTTATAGGCTTTGATTGATGTCTTCTGGCCTGAGTCAATTTGAGTTTAGGGGGATCGTAATTAGTATTTGATGATACTACGAAACTATGGGGAAAAAAGCAAAAATCAAGCACGTATTTTAATCGATTTTTACCATGCATTATTAAAGGCACGTGAGGCCTTAGTTGTCGAAAATATTCATATTTGTTCCTATCACCGTGAACAGAAAAACATTAAAAGGCATACAGTTTCGTTCATATATACCATGACCATCGCGTAAACACCATGTTATCATAAAGATTTACTATATTTTACCTAAGCAAGAGCCTGACTGTGTTACAGAAGACAACACAATGCTGCTGGCTAATCACACACAAATGGCATAAACGCTCTTTATTCGTTCCATATCAGGAATTCACCCACAAAGAACGCTCTTTATGTTTACCATCATAATATAAACAAACACCAGAAAAGTTACTTTTTATACTTTTGTTTACATAACAATGGTCAAAAATATGACAATAACATACTGTTTATGCGATATTTCTTATTTTTATACGGACAAAGTCTGTCTACATTTTGTTGTTCTTTCTGTTTGTGGCGGTTTTTGACGGGTGGAAATATTTTCACAGCATACCCACCGCCAAGGCCAACCGTACCTTTAACGGGCAATAAAAAGGTATTCACAAGTTTTTATCATTTGAATTTTTGGGCGCCGGGGCCAAAATTCAAAACTTTGATGAACTTCCTCTTGTCGAAGTCAATATCTGACCACCAATAGATTCGACCTCCTTATTTTCTGGAGTATAGAACCTAAATAGCAGTTGTATTGTGTAAAATTGGGCGGCTCTGCTGAGCGAAATATATTTATAACGAATTGAGATGACATATACATCGCATTTAGTAGATACAAATTTATAGAACATTGAGGGCGATTTGTCAGCAATAAACTCAATATAGCTCCTGATTTTATAATTATCCATGTTTCAGAAATCAGAACTGTGAAATTGTCTCAATAAAATGTCGATGTTCTCAATCAAAAAACAAATATTTCAGATCAATTATAATTTCGAATGCAATTCAAATGAACCACAGCGCTCGCATTGTAAAATTTTCAGCAGCGAAAAAAAAATGAAAGCAGTCTGAAATGACATAAACAATAATGGAAGCTGATACTTATTCCTATCAGGAACATATAATCATGTTTGATTGGCTGTATAGCCATGAAATTGTTTTTATATAACGGATATCAATTAATTTATTTTCCCAAACTATTCGACACTAAAGTAAATTTGACCCATTTTCACGGCGAGAGTATTTAGCTCAACTTGACACAGTCAATTTTGAGCTCTTACCATGGGTTGGCGTCCGTCGTGCGTCCGTGATACGTCAACAATTTCCTTTAGCACACCACAAAAGTGACACATCTCATCTGATCATCACCAAACTTCATATGTATATTCGGGGCGGCCCCTAAATGGAAGCCATCGAGCCCACCCCCAGAAATGACCCACCAGAAGTCATTTTGCATTTCAAAATTTGAATCCATCTGCACAACCAACAGCCCGCATTTATTGGAGATTTGTTTTGAAAATGTGCAGGTATGTTTAGGATCATCGTGGATTTTACTCTTTTCATGACTAAATACTTCGGCATGCCCTACAGCCATTATTTTTCATCCAATTGATCCCAAACTTCATATAGCTCCTCTGACTTCAGGTTGACATCTGGTATTACTTAAACATTTCAACTTTCCGCATTCGTTATACTATCGCTCCTTTGAATGTAATATATGGCATTATCCTCTTTCCAAGTTGAGATATAGTGTCATTGACACTTCCAAATGTTGTTGGTAGCAACATTACGAGTTGAAAAGTCACGATGTGCATAGTGCGTTTCTTGAAATATAATACACATACGTGGAATATAGCGAAAGTTTAATACACAGTAAAATTTCAAACCGTAATCAGATACAAATTAGTAACAATAGCTTAGTAAGAGAGCGTTCATTTCTTTCTCGCATGGTAAAAATAAAGAGCGTTTTGTGCCAAGTTGAAAATAGCTTATTATATTTTATCCATCACCTTTGTCGTCTACTATATAGATAAAGGCTGCACAATAAACCACAGCTTTATTTTAGCACGTGCTAAAATATAGCAAAAACGGCTTCTTCAACTATCAAAATAAAGGCATGTGCTCGGAACTACAAATACTTAACCCTGCAAGAGTTCACAAGGTGCCATCCAATAATACGCTCGCTTCGATTCTATTTTAAGCGACATGACCCAGTTTTCATCCAACTGTATCTAAAACTGGGTTATAAAATGAAATATAAAGAATGATCGAACATTTATTTCTAAATTATTGGCTATTAAACATACAGAGCTAGTAATTATTTGTGTAAAAACAATGAGTTTGAAGCCAGCCTCGATAACAAAAACGTAAACATTTCATGCCGTCTGCCTCGTGGTTGCGAACTGTCAAAATAAAGCGCACGCCGATTTCAAGTTTTTACGAATTTGTAAACATGGCAGAATCAACGGGATATACAGCTCCGATTTTCAAAATCAGACTCCTCGATGAAATGTCTGAAGAAGATTTAGAAAGAATGTTCCTAGCTCCGTATCCTGAGTCTGAGGATAATGGTGATCAGATTGCAGAAAATTCCAACAACAACAATCAAAATGTCACACCTGTTCTACTTGAAACTGTTGATCTACCGGTAACAAGTAATAACATTATTGAAATTGAACCAGTTTTGAATGTAACTGAGCCTTCTAGAGAGCCTATAGCAGACCTACTGTGCCACTGCCAGATATGAACATTTCTGAACAATTTGATATGCCCACACTCCAAAGGTTTAGTGATGTCACCGATCAAAATCTGAATGACTTCATTGATGAGCAGGAAAACAGAAATACACTAAAAAAATATAATATGATTTGAACATCCTTGAACAGTACTTGACAAGAATCGGTTAATATAGAAAACTTCACGAGATCCCATCGTCGGAATTGGATATGGTCCTGGGTGAATTCCTCCTGAGTGTTCGCAAGAGGAATGGGGATGAATTTGAACCATCATCTCTTCGCTCTATCAGCTCAAGTGTGGATCGGTACCTAAAAAGACAGAAATACGGAACAACGATAATGAATGCGAAAGATGCATATATGACTGCTTTGATATTACCAGACGGGCACTGTTAGCAAAGCAGAAGCAGCTTAGGAAATCCGACCGTGGCAATAGGCCACATAAGGCAGATCGACTGACCGATTCGGAAATAAATCAATTACTTCAAATTGAGCAGTTGGAAATTTCAAGCCCCGAGGCAGTACTAAACACCCTGTGGTTCAATAACACTTTACACCTCGGACATCGTGGGAAAACAGAACACAGAAATTTGGCATGGGGCGACGCTAAATTAAATACGGATGAAGATGGGCACGAATATATACAAATAAATGAACGGCAAACCAAAACCAGAACGGGAGTAGATGTTCGCAATGTAAGAGAGGTGCCCCCAAGAATGTTCGCAACAGGAACAAATGATGGTCACGATCCAGTACACGTATACAAATTCTTTGCGTCAAAGCGTCCATTTGGTTACACAACGTTGATGATCCATTTTATATTGCTACGCGGACGACGTCAGTAACTGCTGAAAATAACCTATGGTTCAGAAAGCAGCCTGTAAGTGAAAGAAAGCTTGAAAACATCATGCCGTTAATGGCTACTCACCTAGAAAACAGTACAGGAAAGCGCTTCACTAATATGAGTGTCAGGAAAACTTTGGTCAGCAAGCTGAGGGAGAATAACATCGAAGCGACAGATATAGCAAACATCTCAGGACATCGAAATTTTGCATCAATCAACAACTATTCTTGCATCAGTAACAAGCAACAGGAGCATTGTTCGCACATTCTCAGTGGTGTAAATGTGTCTCGTTCTCAGTTTGTTCCTCCAACACCTAGTACGACTGTTAGTGTGCCTCCTCCAGAAAATAGAAGTATGTGCACTATCGATTCACTCAGATTTGAATTTCCATCTTCGACAACAGCCACGACAGTGTCTGCTCCATCTTCGACAACAGTTCCTATCAACAGCATCAGTATTCCTACTTGTGGCAATAGCACTAGCATCAGTTCTTTGCATGTGTGCAGTACCAGTGTCACAAATAAACAGTAGTGTCAGCAGCAACACTTTGCAAAATGTTGTTCAGCCAGCGCTCCAAAGTTTGTTTCATAGTAACACTGTCACCATATCCAACATGTATATATACACATGTCCAGTTCCAAAATAAACGTGACATTACACAAGAACAATAAATATCCTCACAAGAATAAATTTGTGATTGTTAAATTTTGTGTCGGACGGAAGTCGCATTTTGTATTTTTGAACAGACTGACATGTGGAACGAAATGTTAACTTCTAGTAAACTTGAATTCATGATATTTTGAAAATGATGTTAAAACGCACACTTGTACACTTATTATTACAACAACTGGGGGCATATTGTGGGTGGTTCCCCGAATAATTGTTCTCTATTTGACGTGGGGTAGATTGGATCTCGGCAGCGTAACGTCGCCCAATGTCGAGTTGTGAGTTGGGGACCTCATCACTCGCGTAGGGATTGACAGGTCGCAGCCTTATGAATATTAATGAGTTTAATGTAACACTTCGCCGTCCGAAAAATCTCTGTGTTCTTAGTTCAGTGTTTCAATATATCCACCGCTCACTACCTATATTGCCTATACATAAAGCCTACATGATACACGTCACGTTTATTACGTCAACGTAGCTTTATTAGGTCAATGTAGCTTTATTAGGTTAGTACTACTTTCATGACGTAATTGCATATGAAAATTGCGCAGGTATCTAGGGACGTCAACCGACCTAAATGACGTTGTGATTTTTTGACGTTTTATCGTCCATAATTCACCTCAATTGATACAAAATTAGAAAACGGATATATATTTTCGATCTAAAACATCTATAAACCATTAATACAAGGCCAACTTAGAATAAATATATATATATAAAAAAAAAACCAACAAACTATTTTGCTCTAAGCTGAACTCCTGTTTTTGCACGTCATAAATGCTAATTAGTTTGCTTGACCTAATAAATGTAAGGACGTCATCGAAGTAAAGAATGTAAAACTGAGGAAAATGACATATTTACTTCACAAACGGCAAGTTTTGTGCGATGGATAAATAAAATATGTCGCTAATGTTGTCGCTTAAACTGTTTATGTCCGCTCGGGGGATTTGGCGTCTATTGGACTCGGCAGAGTCTCGCCCAATAGATGCTCAAATCCCCCACGGACATTTATAAACAGGTTAAGCGACGACACTAGCTACATATTCTATATATATAATCGGATTCTATTTTGGATTGGTTTGGTTTATGGGGGGGGGGGGGGTATCGCCTTTTAGCCGCTTGGACATATCACGACATTGTCAATTTTAAGTGTAGAGAAAATCAGGGATTGGGTAATGGTAATTACTTTTTCTCAAGTGATGAGAAGTAATTTGAAATGTGTCCTATTTGCATTACATGTAATTCTAAATAATGCATTACTTCACAAAAAGTCATGCAAATCAATTACTTCAGCATTACTTTATTAATATGTCCTCATTGTCTTTCGTGAATAATGATGGTTATCTTACAACTGGAAGTTTAAAAAAATGATCCTATGAGTTTTTGGTAAATGTGATCGCCCAAAATTAACAACACTAATTGTGGTTCCATAATGAGTGCTATCATAGCTGTATTTATCTAATTTTGTTTCAAGAAAATCAAATTCACAGTTTGCAGTATACAATAAGCAGCACAAGGGTTTCATGTTAACTGGTACATGTATTAAAATACATAAGTGTATGTATGTACAGTTATTCACACACCAGGAAGGGCTATACTATTTAGCCTAATAATTAAATTGAATCAGATAGATTTAACCTTGATTATGAAATAATCAATTTTATTTTCTAGGGAGCGTACTAAATTAAATAGGTCCGGGACTCCGGGTGGGACCGCGGTACCCCTTTAACAACAGGATGTACATTTTATATACGGTCATGCGCAGTCTCTTTGTATTATGGCTACATATATGTTACCACTATTACTAAGGCAATAGCTAGTTTATGATGCTAGGTATGTTTATGGAACATTGTTATATATCAACAGGTGGGAAGGCGGTTATTGGCCTCCACCTTCTTGACAATATATTTTGTTTAAGTTATTATTGATTGTTTATGTTTATAATAATAAACAGCCCAATTTAATCTGAAACTACAGTGTTTGTTGTCAATGAACAAGCTCATCCTCCGAGTTCCCCTCTTGTCCCTATACATAGGCTGTAGATTCCGAAGAACATAAATATTGCCACACAAACAGCAGGTAAGTTACATTTATAACCCCTTAATAACTTAATATGTGTGCGATAATTCTGTTGCAGTGATACAAGAGCTAGTTTCGTTTGTCGGGGGTTTTTGGAGTAAGCCCTACTGGTTTAGTTGATCTAGAATATGATATGGTATAATAAATAATGTTTTTTTCGTCGCAGCAGAAATATACGATCTATAGAATTATACTATTCTTAATGAGGACACATAGTTATGTGATAGATATTAAAATGACGCATTCCAAATAGGGGAGACCCGGCCAAAGTGGATCACGTAAGGTTTTCTTGTACAAAATGCAACAGGCAATCAGAAATATTACCACTGTCAGTTTCTAATCATGATGGCATAACATTTGTCGTAGGATACATTCAGATGCATCTATAATTGGTTTGGTTGCTATGGTGATTTTTAATTTTGATCCACTTTGCCCGGCCGTCGGGCAAATCGGATCACCTCATCGGGCACATCAGCTAACGAATCCTTCTGAAAATGCAATACTACTCAACTAATCATATACTTTTCAGTTTTATTTATGACAATTATACATATTTATTGCAAATAATTAACATCGCGTTATTTTCAAACGTTCAATTTTTTCAATTATGGACATGCTCCGACAAGGCACGAGTTTTATCGACCCATCTTATTAAAATTGTCCAAATTCACTTAATCTACGCATGTGTACCGGAAGTTAGTCATGTTATGAATGATCCGCTTTGCCCGATCCGCTTTGCCCACAGCACATCTTTTGACAGTCCGGGGCATTACGCGGGTGTCCTATCGAATTTAGCAAATTTACTTATTGTCTTATTCCACACATGTATTGCCTAAGACACATCAACATTTATTCGGGTAGATGGGTATGTGATCAACGACCTGCGCAATAGATGTGCGCAAACGCACAATAATTATAAATTTGGTAAAATCGTAAAATGTCGACGAAAATGTTATACTGGGCTACAAAATTTTAGTTTACGTTGTTCTCTGTTGAAATGTATAAAAGCTAACCCAACACGAAACGACCTTATTCTAAAATACGGATAGATAAGGAATAATTTGATAGTATTGAAATAATAAAGGTGATCGGCTTTGCCCGGGCGATCCGCTTTGCCCTGATCTCCCCTACGTTTGGTCACTATAATCACATTCCCCTGTGTCTGTCACGATGAAGGATGATAGCGTTTTTGTCTGAACCAATTGACATTCTTTTTATGAAACACTAAAGTGGCAGACATCTATTCTCGGCCGGTTGGATGACAATTATGAAGACTTCACTATAATTGTGTGCGATATTCACTCCAACCCCATGGGATTGGTTTATTTTTTGAAATATATAGCAAAATACCGAAGATTTCAATACATTCAATAAAATATATGTTTTTTCCTTAGAAAATACAAACCGATTATGTTGACATAATTGACGGAGTCAACTGTACCATAACATATCTGTACTAAATAATGATCTATAGTCTGCATACATCGCATTCAAATACAGTAATATCTACTATATATGCGACAATCGACAAACAGTTCTCGTTTTTTTTATCGTTTTAACATCGCGTTAACAAACTCGTGCAACAACGTTAACACACTTGTATCGTTGAATCCGTGCCTCCATAAATATGATACATATTATACGGGGGGGGGGGGTGGTCTACACTATAAAGACCTTTGTCCCATATCCGGTTGTAACCAGCAATCTGATTGGCTACAACGCCACGTTTAAATCACCATGTCCCCTGCCACCCTTGGCAGCGGGGTATAATATAACTTGCGCGAAATATCGGGGTATATATATGAGCACGTGAAACATTGGACGAGTATGAATGGCCCTTGAACTTGCAGTTTCCGCCAATCGTGACGTTCCTTTCGCACGCCGAGTTTGACGTCAGCTGGACAGGAGATAGGAAGAGGCTGCCAACGGAGCAACACTAAGGGGCTTGTTACATGAACCGGGACAACTCGGCTAGCCGGGACAACTCGGTCTGCCGGGACAACTCGGTCGCGCTGTTACATGAGTCGAGACAACTCGGTAGAGCCCGAAGCCGCCATCGTACGCCGCCGCCGCCAGCCATATTGGTCACAAGCCGCCGCCAGCCATATTATTTCTAACGCCAGCCACATTTAAAAATCTCCGCCGCCGGAATTGTAAAATGGCTGAGCCATGTGCATGGGCTTATATATATGTCAAGCACAACTGTACTGTGAATCGCAAAGAACTAAACGCATTGCCTAATATTGGCATACTCGCATGGTTGTTATATTATCAGAACACCTGGCCCCTTAATGTGGAATAGACTATCCCAATGCATGCTTTCATATAACTGAATGGGCGCATCCATTCGGTATTGAAAGGGTTAAAATATAAATTGTTTATATCGACAACACCCAGTCTCAGACATCACTGGCATTTGTCAATATATACACATAAGAATAGAAAATAGTTTGAAATAGTATATATCATTACTATCCGGTTCATCATTCAATGATGCATGCATGTATCGCAAGATGGCAGTGATGATAGCAGTCTGAAGTCGACAGAAGTCCCAATGTAACTACTTATACCGATTAGATGGGAAACTACATAGTATATCCATGCCAGTCCTTCGTGAATTTCGCCGTAATGGAAAAGCCCAACATCAAAAGATTACGTGTGGTCTGGAATTCTACGGGTTCACCACAAACGCTAAAAAAAACGGCATCTATAACCGATAACAGGGGATTAGGAACATTTCGGAAACGGAAATACGCTGAATGATAACATCTCAGCCGGCTGAGCCGCCATATTTCGTCAGCCACGAACGTAGTGACTGAGTCGGCTTAGCTAGCTAACCAGCCACGAAAATCGGTTGAGCCAGCCATGAAAACTATTTGTCGTGGCTTCGGGGTCTACAACTCGGTCACCCGGGACAACTCGGTTTGACGTGCACAAAACTAGCTGTCAATCACCGAGTCACGGCGTAATGTTGGTGGTCATTATACGTCACTCACATGACGCGAACATTATATTGGCCGACGTCATGAAAATTACAACGAATCGTGTAACGTTCCATGTTTTTATCCCGGCTATAGCCGGGATGACTCGCTGAACATTACATGGACCGAGTTGTCCCGGCTAACCGAGTTGTCCCGGTTAGGCGGGACGGGTTATCCCGGGTTGCCGAGTTGACTCGGTCAATGTAACAGCAAACCATTATTTTAGTGAGAAAGCACAAAGGACCGAGGCACCCGGCAAACCGAGTTGTCCCGGCTAGCCGAATTGTCCCGGCTCATGTAACAAGCCCCTTTAAAGCAACCTAACATTAAATATTAACTATACCCCCTAAAATGCTACCTTTTATTAATTTTACGAAAATTATAAAATTAAGCTATTGTGGTTGCTGGCTATCGTTATATCAAAAGATTTGAAGAACCCATGACGAATGCACATCATCGAGTATCAATTGGCTCGAAATGAAACAACACATTCCAAAATTCTAGAATTAATTCATGCCTCTGATTTCATAGCAGCGACTATTGTCGGTCTCTTGTACTGCCAGATACAATCTCAAGAATTAATAAAAACGTTTCTATTTTATATTTTGCTCAGGAAATTTGCCGAACAAGAAACAATTAAAACGTCCCATATGCATGGTGAAGGTATATTTTCCTCAACATTACACTAGTGTCTCACAATCGCCGGGAAAAAAATTCAATAAACTTACGCAGGACTATATTAACCAAAAGATTGCACTAGACAAATACTGTAAAACAAAAAAACTTGATTGATTCTCTTCTTGATTCCAACCAAAGACCGAGTATACACTGTAAAAAAAAAATGGACGCATGACGCGTCGGATGTGTTCTAAGTAGAACGGAATCATGCCATTAAATGTTCTGAGTAGAACACATGTGTTCTGTAATCATCACTAATGGTTCTGGTTTAGAACACTAGTGTTCTGCTTACAGAAAACCACAGTTCTGAACATTTGGAAATGATGTACACCGGACTGAAAGTCTGTATTAAACGTATTCATGTTGAAATAAGAGTGTGGTGGTTATCGTACCAACACATAAGTATCAAACTTAATCAGAGTCAGTCACATTTCTCAGGTATAAGCACAGCAATTTCACTGTACCTCTATTGAATTGCGCAAAACTATCGATAGACAGTACATGTATATATTCTGTTTTATACGTTGAATTAAACAAAAGTAAAACAACATTAAACTTTATAAACACATTTCTCATGCTCACACTTACTGGCATAGAACACATGTGTCTGTTTGGGAACACATTTGTTCTGGTTGTGACTCAAAACCAGAACACCTGAGTAAGTTTCAGAACACATGTGTTCTAGTGGTATAACTTGTTCGCACAGATTTGCAGAAACGCGCATGCGCATATTTGACTTCCAGGCTTTGTTTTGAATCTGGCATCGAGTGAAGTTATTCAGAAACAAATATTTCGTTTTATTCACCAGGTATGTAGACATATATTTATTCATAACCGCAGGGTAGATTATGATAATGCAGACTATTCAGATTTTGTTCGGACTTTTCGTGAGTTCAGATTGCACTTTTGAAACTTTGTGAACATGACAGCAAAAGCTGACACAAAAGAATATAGAATTGGCGCCTAATCCAATGAAGATATGTTTTTTATTTTACGAACGTAATGCTACCTCATTGTTTCAGATAGTTATCTATCGTGTTTCATTGGTTCGATAGGCTCAGTATAATACATGTCACTTCGTGACAATTTATTATTTGCAATTTCGATCTAAATGTCAACTGGTTGAATGTTGTTTATTTCCAGGGACCTTAGTGATCTGAACAATTATGTAGATAAATATACATGTAAACTTGACTTTAACATATTTAACTATAATTTTTATGTTCTTTTTTTCTTTTCTTTTTTGTTCTTTTCAGGGTGTACGTGGGAACTATATGGAAAATCGGCTTGTCACAAGGGAGTTGGAGGTACCATGAATTCTGATATGTTTACTAGAAAGTGCTGATAGGCTGCAGGGGATGAACAGTTTCTTTTGAGGACTAATGTACGTGTGGTTGACCGAGAAATACAGCGATGGTACATGTAGCTTTACTGCTACTGATTGCTGCCTACTATGTGTTAAAATTACCCGATCCTTAACCTTTATCGTCAATGTGACTGTTCCAAAAATATGTAACGCAGGAACCATATACAAGAAAAACGTCCACAAGATACAAGACATTCATAAAGGAAATTAGTGTGTGTATTAGTGATTGGGAGTAATCCCTGACGATTGTTTGTGAATGGGGTAGAAAACTCATGCTAGTAACCAGATGTTTGTGCCATACACGAAATGATTCATTTCCTTCAATGCTCCAATGTGTTTCAACAAGAAATTTCTAACCCTTTCTGTAATGAATGGATTCTCCTATTAATTTATAAAAGTGTACATTGGAACGTTTTTAGAAATACAGATAATACAAGAGCAGAATGATTCATATTCATTGATGGGAAATGTTCAATTATTGTCTTAATTTACTATATCAGTTCTTCGATAGATCTAACATAAATGGTGCATTTTGCCCTCATTAATAATTGTTTTACTTCATTTCAAAACTTCTATTTGACATCTACATATAACTATACTGATGATCTATCCATACTAAGATTATATAATTGATTTCTGGTGCCTGATTGCCTTGTATATTATTTCACTGTTTCACTGTCTGTCATAGTTACATTTCTTGTCGTTGTTATTTCATAAGGTTAATGTTTCATGTATATTATATATCGTATAAAATAAAAACATATAATTGAACTTTGTTTAAGGTGAACTTTCTTGTGGATTAGATTCCTGTTTCTGCCATGTGGTTTGTCAACATTAAACTGTTTACAGTATGTCAGAAAATCGTTAAGAAATTGAGTAAATGCAGAAATGTGCAAGTTTCGTGTGTGTCTGCCTTCAACCATTTTAGAACATACCATCTATTATTATCGTAAACCTCAATGTGGAAATCGGATAGGCAAATTTGACTTTTTCATAAATACATATTGTTATTTCATAAGTTAATGTTTATTCCTTTATTCCTGTTTCTGCCATATGCTCAAACAGTGGTTTCCAGCAAACAGACTTGTAACATTAATTCTAATTAATGCATAAATTGGAAATTACTAACAAATTTTACTATTTCCGAACACATGTGTTCTAATTGTTGGTTCAGAACACATTTTGGTGTTCATTATCTGTTCCATCCCCCCGACGCGTAAAATGTTCTAATCAGAACACATAATAAGTGTTCTGGTTTCTCTAACCAGAACACGTTCTGTTTGGTATGTGTTCTGATATTAGAACACATGTTGTCCCATTTCAAAACACATTCTATGTGTTCTATATCTGTTACATTTTGGTGTTCTATTTGGTGTTCTGGCCTTATGACAGTGTAGCGTGTTGGTAAAACAGATGGCAATATAATCTGGATGAGACTCCATCTTGTTTTACTAAATAAGGGTGATACAATATTTATAGAACAAATAGAACGTTCTTGGGTAGCTGGTAGCCAAAGGATGGAGCCATCCTATACTTTAACTAATGTATAGTAACAACAAGCTTTTGTACTAGTATACATGTATTTCAATGTAAAACTAGGTATATTGGGACGCGTCTACACCTTATAATTGTGCCAATTATATAGCAACCGTAAGCAAATAGCTCATATATGTCCCACCATTCCTCGCACCCACGATGAGTGTATGCTGCTATGAAGAAAATGAGCAACTTACAGAAACTTTTACCACAGCTGTCATAATTCCTACCAACCATCTATTACACGCTTGTTCCCAGAAGTACAGTGTTATTGCTGTTCCATGTTTACGTTCAATACGCATCTCATTGACGTAAAATGACGTACATGTATGACGTTCGCCTCAACCATGAAACCGGAAGTATAAAATAAAATCATCATCAACACCTGTGTGCCTTAATAAACATTCTAAGCCTGTATTTTTAATGCACGGATTCTAGGACGCGAAGCGTGTAATAAACACAGAACGACACGATGTGTAAATGAGTAGTCGATACGGCACTCGTGCTGTCGCGGACGGATAGAAATCGAGGAGCAAGCGCCTCTCGTTCTATCCTTCCGCGACAGCACTCGTGCCGTATCGACAAACCCATTTACACATCGTGTCGTTCTGTGTATGTATGAGATGGATCATAATACTGGCATTGTGTTTACGATTACGATTCTTCGGAACGCGTGCATTGCTTGCGCCAGGATGTATGGCCACCAAGGTCTATAGTTATACCAACGGTAAAACTTTTGATGTTATTTAATTTGAATCGAAATACTTTCGGAGTTCGAAAGGTGTACATGCCATAAATCAATTAATTATCAACGGTTATAAGGAATGTTCTGATATGCGGGCAGTGGAGTCTTAAATGTCTTGCAATGTACAGTTTGATAGTGTTCTCATTCTAAACACTTCTTAATACACAGCTGGCTATGCACGTGGCAAATGTACACATTTGGCTTCTCTATTGGTAGATTAGAGCCCGAGAAACTATCTTTATCCATATCTGCACCGATTCTTTTTATATAATATATGGATCAAGCAAATATGTTGTAGTATAATCATGTGTGGTGTGATGGACAATAGAGGCACACTGTTCCCAAACAGTCTTCACGTACGTTGCACAACCCATTGAATGACTACACATTGTGTGCATCAACTTGTGTTTTGTCTTCGAGAGTTGCCGGTCCTAGCATGATATGTTAATAATGTTTCTCCACAATGCCAACAATGGTGTTCTTGGGAAGCAACTGAACACATTATAACTTATATATAGTTACAATGATTAGCACTGCTTCGGAAATTGATCGCAAGATACAGTTTACTTAAAACTTTATGTCTGTGACTGATGTTCCCTTCACTCAATTTGCAACAGTCTTTCTATGAAGGTTGTCATACGAAGGGCATGTCCCGGGCCTGTGTGGTACCAGAATGAACATGGTGGCACGTGTTTATAGGTAAGACTTTGGACATGTTCCAGCATGGTGCAAATATGAGGGCCACGTATAAAAGTATTCTAAAAGTGGGAGTAGTAATACATGAACGCCGTAGCCTGAATTTAGGCATCCTCTTATGTCACGATATGACCTTAGCTGTTGAAAGTGACATTAAACCTCAATTAGCTAACTAACTAACCAACGGTATGTCACGTGGAATGCCAGCTATAGTAAGGTATATATAGGGTAGAAATGCTGTGCGTTTCGTGTTGTTCTGTCAAGGTGATGTCACTGAGACAATATGAAGTGAGTGTTATATTAAATGTGGTATATAGATGTTTTGCATAATTATTTGACGTGTATTGGCTCAAATTTACATTTACGTTTTATCCTATAGATAAGATAATAAAAGGACGCTTTTGTGCAATGCTGATGAACAAACTCACAATCAACTTGTCACGGAAACTTAAATAGTTAGCACAATCACACCAGTGCCATAGATAGAATCTGGTTTCTCTTGAAATAATTTCATATGGAATGTTCGCTAAAAGGAAATTCACTCACCAAATAGTGTTATTTACTAAATAGTGTTCATAGGGTACCGTAATATTTGTGTAATGATAATGATACGATCACCACATTGTTTCACAAGGAAGCCCCACCACTGAAGAATAACCCGTGGTTCGTTTTGGTATATTACCATGTATACATTTGTACATAATTATGCCAATGCGCTGTGTATGTATATACATAACGGCATCGATGTAGCACCGTTCGACCAATGGATTCTCATCATGTACAGCGATTATCATTGCCTTGAAAAGATATGTTGCGTTATGTGACCAATATTATCCATTCTATTTAAGTATGGCATTTACAGAACAGGTAGACAATGACACATTTAATTTGACGTATTTCCCACATCGATATGTTGAAGATCACCATAGATACATACGAATAGGTGCACACTTTCGAAACTGGACAAGCCTTTGAACAGATTCCCATCAAATACAGTATATTATTACTGAAGAATTTCACTGTCACAATGATTCACCATGTGTGGTGCTGTCTGTGTGACATCAGCAGAGCAAATTCTACAGTGCTACTATGCTATATCTGATAGGAATCATTTTAAGGGTTTTTTTCTGGTTTCGAAAGGGTGCACCTATTCATATATATCTTTTGTAATCGTCAACCTATCATTGTGGGAGATACGTCAAATTAAAGGTGCGAATATAGTCTAAAGAACTGGGTATGTGGCATTATCGCACAGGGGATTTTGATGAGTTTTGTTCGCAAGAAAGTCTATGCTCAATATAGGTCCGATAGTTATTAACCTTGTATTAAGGTATACTCATTGTGGGGCTGTCGCACCAGGGGACATGTGTGTTGATTTGGTTTCGTTTTGCTGATAGGGATTTTTCGTTGTTTTAACGCGAGGCCATATCACGCCGTTGACAGTATAACTGTTAACAGGTGGATGAATTATCGCACACGTGGTTAATTTCACCGGTAAATTACTCCACTGCGCATCGAAACCACCGACTCCGGGAAAGCAACTTACAAACTTGCCCTGCTACACGTATTACGTTACCTTCCTTGTGATTAGATAGGAAATCTGTGCATATCAGCTTCAAGATTGCTGACCGACTCAATTTGGCCTAATATGCCGTGCATCTTAATGTACCAACTGAGCCACCGGGGGCCCAAACTACCATATATTTATTTCTTAATATGATAAAACATGATAAAATTAACATGGAATACGTTAGCAACCAGTTCCCTCATAATCTTAAGGAAACACTTGATTTTACGGAAAGTAGTCAACCCTCTTTACTATTCTAAAAAAAAATTCTTGTTAACAAATTGAGTTTTTAAAGTACAAGTTTTCAAATTTTGACACATTGTTGAGGTATGACTGAGTTGAAGGGCGAAACAAGTTTGAATCTTCATGAAAAAATTGGGTAAAGTTTCCAAAAGTTCCGACATTATGTGAAAATAGAAAGGGACATCCCACCAGTTCATAGTTTATCATAACCGTACATATGCCCTGGTCATATATGTCATACAGAGAAAACATGCAGTCAAAGGAATCGATTATTTGACTAAAAATGGAGAAAAAATGCACATCGAGACTAGGAGCAGTCTCTCGTACTTTCTGAAACTGTTGACATTTTTATAACCCGGAATTAGTATCACTGTATGTGACCGACAGGAGACGCCTGACAATATTTTATAAAAATGAAAAATGCGAGGGGGGGGGGGGGGGCAACAAAATCGAAAACTAAGAGTATTTTGTGAATTGGCTCACGGACTAAACAGGAGAACAACAGGCTAACTGATATTTTTTTTTGATGTTGTCTCACGAAAGTTTACTTACGATATGCTAAGGTCACGTCTTATATACCAGATTTGTGACCAACACATGAACGCCAACCTCAAATCGACGAACCCACAAACTCATTTTCCCAAGAGAACCTTATAGTTAGCTGAATTTGCCACGTTGTGTCTACTGAATGAACCACATGGCTTCCTAAAATAGGCCTCTGTGGCTCATGGACGTTGACTTATTCAATATGCCACATCGTTTCCTATAACTGGTCATTGTCGTGCTCTGTCGACCGAAACAACTGATGTCCAGAATGCCTTTGAATCCGCGGTTATATAGTACCTCTGGGAACTTTTAGGATACCACACGTGTGTTCAATATTCGCGTTTTCTGCAAAGGAAACACCACATGGACACACAATATATGCAATATCCCCGCGATCGGCGGTCGGTAGACCACATCGACCAACGTTTGTTTTAAATAGCCACAGCTATCTTTAAAGGTACTCAAGCCGATTCGACGGTCCCCATATCATCAGAATCCAACAACAACAACATATTTTGAAATGCCGCTTCAGAAATCAGAATCGATTAATTTCCCAAAAATAATGCTAACCACAGTCAACTATAGTATAAAATTGTCCAAAACCTGTTATTTATCAACGTTTTGTTCAACGAATATTTGACAGTTTGTCAATTATCTGACACAAAAAAGCCACTGAATTTTAGGGTTATCGACCTTCATCCGCAATTTGGTCAGATGAGTTCTTCTCGTCGGCTGTTTACTGGGCCACTAAAATTAAATTAATAGATTTCAAACATCGATATCTGATCACTCCTAGCTTTGATGGGTGGGTTCCTCGACTCGAATCATATATTTTTTACCCCCGAAGCCAAGGAAATAGTAATCTGCGAACGTTAATTCGGATTGAGTACCTTTAACTAGCGATTACACATCACGACAATCAAAATATGACTACAAATACAGGAATATTGGAACGATGGGATGAAGATTACAGCTATCACTATAGTGTAAACGTTATTACAACTACTATTACTACCCTTCCCGGTAACACCAGAAAACCCGCCTTGCTTTCCTTTATATGTTGACGGTAACGGGACAAAGGGTATGCATTTCAAAGATATATTCCGCATTATTATATTGTCAACAGTCATGGGTGTCATGCGTTACCGTGAAAAGCAGAATTCCCACATAATACATGTAGTTAATGTTATTTGGTTGTGCATCATGAACTGGGACACTATCGATTGAACAAAAATCAAGCCCGGTGATCACTGCACGCCTCGACGACACATCCTTCCAAGTAGCATATCAATTGAAACACAAAATAGCCTATTAAAGAACAATCTTTCTAAATAAATTGACGGCTCGGGCACAAAAACGAATGAGTCGCGATAACAAAAGACGGAACAATGAACGTGTTATTTGCACAGTATTGTGAGCAATTATGAACTTAAATTTTCACCGCAGTTCCTGTAGTCCAGGAGATAATGGTCGATCTCTGCACCCCCGGACTCAACTTCACCCCACAATTTTCTTTTCTTAATGTCTCCTCTAATTTTTTTCGGTTGTTAACAAGAAACAAAAATGACAGCAGAGACTTCATACAAGATGGCGTCCATCATGGAGGCCATTTTTTTTATATGCACCAGGTATCTTGGAATCACTGAACTAAATGGTTTCCCATAGGCGATAGTGTTAACGTTTCGGCCAAATTCACTGAATTGAAGCCTGCAGGCCATACCAGTGATGTTTACCCAGCTAGATTGACACCAGTTGATCACGAAAATGCAAGAAAAATCATATGTCATATGTTTACTTTTTAAAATAAATCCCCAAGTCTACGACAGGCTATCTCACAGCCAAATTTGATCTGGAAAAACCCAGAACTACAGCAGCTAGTTAAATAAATTTCCCGCTCACAAAAATCCATTCCCCCATTCATTCACCAGTTTAAATTATTTAGATATTATGTACAAATCAAATAAACGCGATGTCATCCTTTAATAATGTGTCGCATGTATCAGGTGAAGGTCATTCTTCAGTTACCTTCACCTTTATTATTCCACGGTGTACTCGCTCCCCGACTCTAGAACACATTTATATCGAGCAGTAGTGGTTTATTTTTCCAATATGAGGCATCCTGAAAATTAGTGTCAATCCTCAAAATAAAGCAAAAAAATTTAGATTTATTTTTCAATTTTACTAGCTGATGCATCTCGTATATTAAAGTGAAGTATGCCCTTATATACCATAATATTACTAAATTGAAGAGGAAATGTTAATATACATTTTGAGAGGGATATCTTGTCCAATTTTAAACACTTTTCATGCAGAATTTGGCAATTTATAATAAACAATTTCCAAAATTAACAGAAAATTTAAATAAAAAATACTTTAATAGCAATATAAAGCAACCATAAGTCAATTTAAATATCTAAACATAATGATACAACATCAGACACAGCCTCAGGCATGAACTGTTACCAGATGGCAGGACATACTGTCTGTTTAACAAACCTGCCATGACAATTTTGCACGACAGTAACTCTAGTGGTGATGCCATCACCCCCCCCCGACTTGGGGTGGGGCTACGGTCCCCGATAGGACTACTTGGTGTCGGAAAAGCTTAATTGGGTCAACTCACCTTTTCCCAATGGGGGGGGGGGGGGGCAAACACTACTCAAAATTGTGGGAGGGGGGCTTTAGACCCCCTGACCCCCTAATGGTACATGATGTCCATGCAAAATTCCCAGATTTATCACTTTCTTTACTATCTACAGGCGAATCCATGGGTTCTTCTTTAAATATGTCCAAAATGTGGTCATTATCATTTGAAAATAAGAAATATGGAATTAACAACTTATCATGGCGAGACGTGAAATTTCGTAAAATTCAAATTTGTCTTATAGGAATCACTGAACTAAATGGTTTCCCATAGGCGACAGTGTTAACGTTTCGGCCAAGTTCACTGATTTGAAGCCTGCAGGCCATACCAGTGATGTTTACCCAGCTAGATTGACACCAGTTGATCACGAAAATGCAAGAAAAATCATAGGTCATGTGTTTACTTTTTAAAATAAATCCCCAAGTCTACGACAGGCTATCTCACAGCCAAATTTGATCTGGAAAACCCCAGAACTACAGCAGCTAGTTAAATAAATTTCCCGCTCACAAAAATCCATTCCCCCATTCATTCACCAGTTTAAATTATTTAGATATTATGTACAAATCAAATAAACGCGATGTCCTCCTTTAATAACGTGTCGCATGTATCATGTGAAGGTCATTCTTCAGTTACCTTCACCTTTAGTATTCCAGGGTGTACTCGCTCCCCGACTCTAGAACACATTTAGCTCCCTGATTCCTCTTTGATCGCCGTTATAGTAAAGATGATATCATATGCGATCTTGGTTTTCGCTCGATTCGTTATACTAATATACAACCCTTACAAATTAGCCAAAAATCAGACACCGCCACCGAATGTGAATATTTGCTATAGTTCTGACATTTCACCACCTTTCGTTCGTCTATGTGGGAAAATATTGGCATCTTGGCGTGATGTTATACATTTATTGTATAGAAGAGTTATTGACGAACACAGGAGGACCATAATATACATTCATTGTGGGAATTTTTTGTCCGATATCACGTTTTCCCAAATGCCAGTATAATAGGTCAAAGCCGAATCGACGCTACCATATCCAAATAAAAGTCCCCCAAATCCAAAATTGCGGACAGATTTTGAACAATCACTGAAATTCCCTCTTATTCACATCATTGTGCATTATTGTCGAGACAACTCCACTAGTGGAGTAGATTAGTAGAAGAATTGTTCACTTCGTGACTAAAGCATGAAATTTTGCACATATGTACATATTCACATACCAATTGATATTAGATATGGAGCCATGCTGAAATTTCACTTTAACCCCTCTTTTAACCCTTTGAACCCTGACGTCCTGAACGTTAAATGACCTCAACCCGAGGCGCCTGACGTTATATATTGTGTTCCGACGACGTAACGCATAAAGCTCTTAATTGGGACGTATATACATGTATACATGCTCAACTATACGGCAATCTACTATGCTAACTGAACAAGTGTGCGGTGAAATATGTCACAATGTATTTCAACGAGACAGTCTATTCCACGTTCAATATACATGTACATGTATATAGATATATTGCGGCTTTCTTTGGTCGCGCTATATATTTAGAACGAAATTCTTTGCCTACAATAAAAGGCGTTTCTCAAAATGCACCTGTGTGCTTGCGCGAAGAAACAGACCCCCTGTTTCCAATTTGGCTGCTAAAATCAGAGGTACGAACATGTGACTCATTCGCGCAAAGTATAGAAGCACTATTCTAGTTAATTTGGGCTTTGATCGCGAAATTTCTAACGAAATACTGCCCCTTTTCCAACGATAAAAAGCGGGTTTTTTTTCTCGAAATAGGCCTCTGCGCATGCGCAGATAAACAAACCCTCTGTCATCAGTTTGTCGATAAAAGTCACATGGGTAAACATGTGACACGTGTGTGCAAAGTAGAAGTACAACTCTAGTTGATATATGCGTTTATTGAGCTGTAATTTCGTGTCAAATATCGTCTGATTTCCGGACCGATATTCCGGTCTCCCGGGATATAGGAATATAAGGATTGGACCGGTATTCCGGTCTCTCGGGTTCAAAGGGTTAAGGGTTTTTTCCGAATTTAAAGAGCGTTTCGTGATTATATAATTTATTTAATGTCACAAACAGTGTTCGCGCTGTCGGTAGCCAAATTAGCCAATGGCTAATCTTTTTCGAATTTGGCTAATAAAAATTTCATTTGGCTAAACTTTTGGCTAAACTTTTTTTGACCCCAAATGGAGACTGTGAAAGCTTGGAGCCAGAAAGCTAATTAATAAAAGCGCTCTATAGATCGACATTCAAGACGAAGTTAGGTGACGAAAGTATTTAAGTATTTTCTTACTTATGAAATATCGTACAAAGGGAAACCCGATCGACAACTCTATCAATCAAGCGATCACAAAGTGATATGCAATCATCTTTAGTTTTCACAAGACGGACATTCGAAGACGCATGGACATTAAACCGACCATGGTTGAATTATGACAATGTGAAGAAAGCAATGTTTTGTAAAGTGCATTGACGCCGGTATACATGTATATGTATTAGCAATTTCTTCGTAACAGGCTGTTTTAATCTGGCGAAAGATTACGTCACTCTGCACGAAGCAGCAAAAGGTCATTATTAATTTTTACATTTAATCCCCCATTCAGCCCATTGTCTGTCTGGTCACCCACGGCGCGTCTGCACAATGCATGTTTATGATGACATTGTATTTATGACGGTCCAGGTTTATGAGCACCAAGTGTAAGACAATAGCTTAATCAGCCAAATGTGAATCACGACATATATTTTGCGGCTATTTGTCGTCAATACCGATAGGCCTACAGTCAAAATAATATGCATGCTTTTATGACAGATTGTAATTTGATAATGGCGTAACAATTTTAAGTTATTAATTTCCAGATGTCACTTAGATATTTTCGCAAGGATAAATATTTAATGATTTAAAAAAAGATATTGATATAAAACAAAAAAATAATGACATTAAGGGCAATCCCGGGTTACCCCCCCCCCCCCAAATCACTCTTTCACATAAAGATTAATAAATTTTTAATAAATGATATATATAAAAATACTTCTAGTTCATCAAAATTATTTAAATTATTGTGTATTTTACCTGTGTCTGTTAGATTTTACGTTTAAGTCATTAATTGTGAACCGACCAGAAAACGATGATTTAATTGGCCAAAGTTTTTTTTAATTTGGCCAAAAAACATTTGGCTAAAGTTTTTTTCATTTGGCTAATAAAATTTTCATTTGGCTAAACTTTTGGCTAAAGTTTGTTTCGGTCCAGCGCGAACACTGGTCACAAATAATCTTACAATGGAATCTCCGATTTAAAACTATGCATATACTGCATATACAGTAATCATGTCTCTGTGAGATATAATGGCATATTTTTAGGGCGAAATTTGAACTCCCCGTTCAAGATGACCGTCAAAATGACAGCCGTAAGTGGAACATTTGACGTTTTTTTCACTAATATCTTTTAGACCAGTTTCTTCTGTATGGAACTGGTTCGGAAATGTGACCTTATTTTGTTTTGTTCTTGTTAACTGATCACTGGGGCAATGAAATATGCCATTTATAAGATCCCAGCCCCTTCCGATCCCTCAATAATTCAATTTTACAGAATGCTGTATGAAATATCACCATTTGGATTCTAGTCATATTTCAACATGAAATGAGCAGAACTGTGCAAAGTAATTGAGGCATACCATTGCTCATGAATATTTCAACTCAAAGAACCCAAAATTGTCACTTTGGCTAAAAAAATGACTGTCAAAATGGCGGCCAAAATATTGAAAATGGTAAATATTGTCCCAGAGTTCCATGCAATCGATTAAAAGTCGTGGATGATGAATAAAATTGGCTGTTCTGTCATGTACATTCAATAGTAACATTTATGATGCATTTCGGATAAGTGTTACTATTACATTACTAAAATTATTGGAATTTTCTCTCAAAGTCAGCAAAAAAAAATCATTTTTCAGGCTTGCCCCATTTTTTCAAGTAAAATGGAACTATATTTGGTGTTTATTGTTTTTATCCGTCTTAAATGCGCCCACTGAGAACTATCTAGGGTGTTTATTGTTTTGATCTGTCTTTTTAAATATATCCCGGACATTATTCTCTGATCTTCTGTAGACCTTTTAGAAAGTCAAACAAGGAGATTAGTGAAAAATGCTTAATAACATCACGTTCTGGTCCATCGGCATCAGGGTTGATTGACTAATGTCATGGAGACTGTTTCCTCAATTGTGCATATAAAAGGCCGCCAAGATGAAGAACTCTCTGACATTACCTCCCAATCGATTAACACATACTTGAGTTATTATGGAAAGTGATAGCCACAAAATGTCCAACTGTACAACTCACCCATGACAATGAAATCATGTTATTTATGTAGGCATTCCCTTTTACACCTCACCCATGACCATACAGCCACAATTGGGTTTACCCGTAAACCACACACATGACTACACAGCCACGAGTCACCCATGACTATAGTCACTTCCTGTATACATATTCACCACATTCATGTTCGCACAGCCACTTATTGTATACCTATTCACCTCACAATTGCCCATACACTCACTTCCTGTACATCAAATTGCCACATTTATGGCCATATATCCTCTCAAGATATACATATTTACTGCAACCATAACCGTAGAGTAACTCCGTGTATGCATATACTCCTGATCAATGTCCATACAACCATTGTATATATACCAGTGCCCCGCACACATAGCCATTCACACACTCCGGGTTTAAATATACTCACTCAAGACAATTTAGCCATAACATTCGTGGTCACACAGTAACTCCTTGTTTAACAATTCATCTCACCATTGGCATCTAATCACTCCCTGTGTACATATCGGCCACATCCATGGCCATATAGCCAGTACATATATACAATGTACATACTCACCCCACCCGATTATAGAATCACTCCAGGTATACATCAACACCTCATCATTTACCATACATACCTTCTAGATATAGAAATACAACGCGCATCACCTCACCGTTGGCCATACAGTCACTCCCTGTACACATTTTATTCATACCCATATACCCACTCATAATCTACATATACACCCGAATCATTGCGATAGAGTCAATCCAGGTATGCAAATACACCTCACCAATGGATATAACAATACCCCGCACGACCATTCGTTCACTCCAGATTTGCGTATACACCTCGCCCATGAGAATGCAGCCACTCGATGTATACTCACAATCCCCGCCCATGATCAGCTACTCTCTGTATACCTATGCATCCACCAATGACAATACAGCCACGACAGAGATGCATATACATCACATATACAACCATGACCACAAGCACACTTCATATATACCCACACACCGCCAACGACCATCCAGCTATACTCCATGTATGCATATACACTTCAACAATCATGACCGTACAGTCATTCCATGTACACCTATATACATTACACATAGGCATACAACCACTCCCTATTTATTCATACACCCGCAGTCCCACACATGATCATACACCCAACATGTGTATACATATACACCCATCCATGACAATAGTCACCCAATGCACACATGTATATCCCATGCGTGAACATAGTCACTATATATACATAAACGCCACACATATGAACATACAGCTACTATCATTACACCCATACACCACTGCATTAACCATACAAACAATCATTGTATATATATTCACCTCACGTATGACCATACAGTCATCCCTTGTATACCTATACATCTCACAATATACACACCACCCCATCACCATATAGCCACTCCTTCGCACATTCATGACCATACAATAACTCCATGTAGATCTATTCACATTAACTATGACCGCACATTCACTCCCTGGCTGCTATTTGGACATACACCATATATTAAGTTGATTCGCATTGTCGAGAGTAGCCACATACTATGGTTTCACTTAGTTCCGTTCCGACGTTCTGCCCATTTCCGTTCAAAAATATGGCCAGAGTCCCAGAAGACATGTTTTGGCAACATTTCATACTACAGTACATCATTTAAAAGGAATTTGTCATGCCTCAGAAGGTACAAGGTACAACGAGAATGGATTAAGCATAACATGGTCATAACCAAGTGGGTTATAATTTGCTAACTCTTGGGAACAGAGAATAATGTTCGGGATATATGTAAAATAAATCTACTTTTTTTTACCAAATTGGTTGCCATTTTGGAAGCCAACTTGAGTAATTTTGTCTAAAAACACATTCGTGTGACGCATTTAAGACATATCAAAAACAATAAACATCTTTGATACCAATGACCGTTCCATTTACTTGAATAAATGGCCCAAACCTGAAAAGTAATTTTTTTCCAATTTTGATGTCAAGTTTGTGATAGAAAAATCTAATAATTCTGGTACTGTCAGTGGATACATCAGTAACACTTAACCAATGTACATGAGAAATGTTAGAATTTAAAGTATATAAGACAGAATAGCCAAGTTTATTGATCGACCACAACTTGTAAGCGATTACATGGCATGCTGGCCCAATATTTACAATTTCCCAAGTTTTGGTCGCCATTTTGTTGAAATATTCTTAAGTCATGGTATGCCTCACTTAGTTTGCACAGTTACGTCCTTTTCCTGTTAAAATATGACTAGAATCCTAACGGTGACTTTTGTGAAATTTTGGTGAGTTTTGTAAAATATAATTTTTGAGGGATTAGAAGGGACTAGGACTTCATGAATGGATTATTTCATTGCTCATATGATCAGTTAATATGAATAATACAAAAATAAAGTCAGAATTTTGAACCAGTTCCATACAGCAGAAACTGATCTAGAAGATATTAGTGGAAAAAATGTCACATTTTGCCTTTACGGCTACCATTTTGAGGGCCATCTTTATTGGAGTTTCAATGCTACCCTGAAAATGTGGAATCATAATTAATGTATATGCCGAATTTTAAATAACATATTTCATGGTAAGATTAATTGCGACATTTAATAAATTATATAATGACGAAACGCTCTTTAAATTCGGAAAACTCCTTAAAAGAGGGGTTAGAGTGAAATTTCAGCGTGGCTCCATATCTAATATCAATTAATATGTGGATATGTACATATGTGCAAAGTGTCATGCTTTTGTCACAAATTGAACAATTGCCTTGACAATTGGACTTAATATACTCCACTACACCCATGCTTACAGCTGAGTAGGAAATACTGAGGTGAAGTAATTATCTTACATCTCATGCAAGAAATGGTTTTCCAAATCGAAGATGGCGGCCAAAATGGCGACCGAAATTTGAAAACACGCCTCCATTCCTTCATTTTCTTACGATGGGCGTTATTATTTCGCGATTTCTACCCACCATTACATGTTTATATGGAAAATTGATATGAAGTATTCCATTTGAATTTGGCAATTGATACTCACAGTCAAGATGGTAGCTAAATTGACTGCCAGAATTGAAAAGAAATCGATATTTTCACATACTAGTTTCAACTTTTTGTCATAATATCGGTATGTGTGGGCGAAACTGTATATAAACCATGTATTAGTTCAACTCTAAACGTATCAAAACGCATAACATAGCTCGTATCATTCTGGAAATACGAAAACCCACAATTAATATCGCGATGTGGCATTTCGAATTCCATTCTCCACTTAGCGCCGATAATGGCCGCAACCGTAGGTGCGCCGAATAGTCATATTAGAACAATTACCTGATAACATATTCTGATTTGCCACGCCACATCCATAATTGTCTAGACCAGCTTCCATTTCTTTGTCTGATAAATCTAGGTCTATCACACCGACAAAGTATTCAACATTTCCTGGGAGAAGGGTCCCTCTAATCATAATGTTTCAAACAATTCACTTTCCTGTGTCTAACATACGATTTTAAATATTTGTTAATATGTGATTTGTGCGTCATCTTAAACTAGAAAGGCATATGGTCCATGAGTATACAAGCTTACAAAATTCCATCTCTGTGTATGTGTCTCGTGCCCCGTGGACAACTTCGACACTGTTCGCATCTGAGTTATACCATAAGCTATACCACGAATGAAGCTCGCCAAGAATAAGGATAAGAATTCCCAGCTTTCGAGACAATCACGTGAGCTGGACACCGGCATATGTATTGCTTGAAACATTCCGATTAGTGGGACCATTCTACAAAGAAGCGTAGACAACTGTGTTGGTGTTAGCGAGATAGATTAATCTGACGAAGAGACAAAACTGATCCAGACAATGCTGAATGTGGCAAATCAGAGTAAGCTCAGGTACGGTTTTGTTGATTCTTGGAAGTCATAATATGACTATTCGGCGCACCTGTATACGGTTACGGCCAGTATGGTCGCTTTGTGGAGAATTGATTTCGAAATGCCACATCGGGATTATTAATTGTGGGTTTTCATCCTTCCAAAAAGCTACGATATCATCTTTATTATAACGGCGACCAAAGAGACCTGGTGCAAAAAAAATTATACAAAATGGCCGCCATGATGGACGCCATCTTGTCTGGAGTTTCTGCGGCCACTTTATTTTCTTGTTAACAACCGAAAAAAATTAGAGGAGACATTAAGAAAGAAAATTCGTGGGGTGAAGTTGAGTCCTGGTGGGGATGCAGAGGTCGACCAATATCTCCCTGACTAACACACTATATTCATTCATTTCTTATATTTATATAGCGTTTGATGAATTATTCCCATAAAAAAGCTGAAAGTATTCTTATTTATTTTCATAAAATCTGCCTGTAATTTAGTGTAGCACTGTGAGGATATGTAAATTTTAATAAACAAATCTCATTACATACGACACGTGCGTCATTTAATAAGTCGTATTACCACTGTACATAGTAAATATTACTTACTGATAATAAATGCACGGCACTTAGATAATTACTGCCCCTGTGGTATTTATGGTATATTTTGGAATTTTCGGTTATTCTTACAAGAGTACAGTAAAGCTATTAGCTGTTCTGATAACTGGTAGACCAAAATGAAAGCTCAAATTTGTAAAAGAAAGGGCATACAAACCATTATTGAGGATTAAGATAAATCACACGAGGACGAGTGGAAACATAGTAAACAATTGATTTGATGTTATCACTCTGTGTGTCGAGTTATATCCCGACACGAACATAATTTTTTCTATTTTCAGCTTACGAATTCGAATCAACTTAACGAGGATCGCAAAGTCTACACAGTAACAATAATTATTTTCTTTTTAGGTGCAAAGGAAGGCGGGGGTCATGGTATGGCAAACGGAGCGACATGGAGTCATCCGGAGAACCAAGGCGGGAGGCGTCCGATGATGACAAGTCTTTTCTCAGTTACCTCAAAATGCTCCAAACAGAAAGTGTCAACTGAACAAAAAATCAAGAGAACAGATACTAAAATTCTATGCTCATCAGTATATTTTTCATCAATATATATGGTCTACGCCACTCATCCCGGTTTATCTTCTTCATGGATATATGTCTTCATTTGTTTATTTTTGAATCAAGATATTCGGATACCATGCCAAAATGCTTGATATAATCACATACAAGAATTTTGGATGCTATGCAGGAATTCGGTGGACCTAATGGTTGTGAAGACATGATGGCTAATCCAGTGATAAATTACGGGCAGCTAAATTCATCTCTAGTGTAAACCCGCCTTAGAGAAGAATTTCGTTTAAACGATCCTCGTGGTGGATAACGCTCGAGTATAAATTCCAGAACGAGCTCTAAGTGGTTCGAGTCGGTTCTGACACCCAAATTTAACCCTTTTGTGACTATGACACGAACTCAAATCGGTGAGCTATCAAGTGTATTAAATTATTCTGTGGCCATTTGCCATTTAGTCTATATTACCACTTGATAGCCTAGTTTTGCTGAACATGAACTCGAGACTAAAATTCCCATTGCAAGATAGCCCTATCTATTTTCTCTAGGTTGGTGGACCCAACCAAGAGTGCTCGAGGGTGTTCCCTGAATGGGCTTTTTTTGCTTCAATGTAACATACAACGAGATGTTTTGACACGGATACGTCTGCCGGAAATTTGAGGTGTCAATCAACATGTCTCCAAAAAGATGGGAGAAAATCACAGCGGTCTCACAATTCCCAGTCACTGCATGTTATGTCTGATTGATTTAATACTCAAATATCACAACATAATACAAATTACAGTGCAAAGATGAACATATATACACGGAAAGCCGCAATGGCGGTTAAGTTAGTATATATTGCGGCTCAGAAGCTGGTCCATTATTTAAATTTTAAGCATGGGGTTTACACCGGAGATGAATAGTCATGTCACAGGGTCGTTGTTTGTCCCATATGGCGTGGTGAAGTAATATATGCCACTGATAGAAAGCAAGGGTGACACCATAAGAGTTATGACATTCACACCTTATGCGATAGCCTATGACACTATAGCGTATTTTCTATTTCGACTAATATTTGCAGAAAAGAAAAGAGTGGTGTTTTGGAAAATTATTGAATGCCAGGAAAGCGAATAGTAGCAGAGAAAAAATTATTGTCGTTTAAAAACTGACCGCGGAGATGCGGAGGTGTTTGGGTCGTGTTTGCCAATATCGCAGGCTGGGATCGACGAGCAGTTCGTGGCTTGGGACTCCGACATGGACGATATTCCGGACCCGTTTTCAAGCTTGATTTAAGTTGAGGCACATCTCGGTGCATCAATCCGATCGCAACTTGGCCATTTCGATAAGAAATTATAATTGGCCACGCATATATGACGCAATGAACACATCATAATGAGCCAGCATATAATACGATCTGATTTATGTATACACGAGTACCGTTTGTGTGAGCACGCCTCGAGAGTCCCAATGAAAATATCCGCATTCTCTTTAAATAGCCCATTTTCTTTCACCCCAGTCTGATGTTTTCTTATGAGAGGCGCATATATTTGTTTTAGGGAGGCATGTATTTGATATTTTACGGACTTTAAAGACACTTTATCAAGCTATTAACACATATGTAATGTAAATTTCAGAACACTGTGATATTTTCTTAATACTCAAGTTTATGGTATTGAAACACTGTTGTGCTTAACCTGAGTTCGCACACATGACACATTCATGTATGGTATATATGTGAGGACCCGACGAAACCACATTCAATTTACCAACAGTCTGTGACCAATGGAGACAAAAATTTCACCGTGTGTTAAACGCACCGGTCCGTTGAGTTCGTTTAACGACTTTTTTTTACATTAAATATATTTTATTGTGAATTACAAAGGGATTGGGTGCAAGTTATGGAAACCCACATGAGACCCCTCTACTGATACAGGGTTGAATTACAGTATTTGTTTACAAGATGACAGAGTATTTACAATTGTGGTGTATTGCATAACTGAAAAAAAAAGATAGAAGGTATAATGGAAAGAGTGTGGACTGTGAGGTTTGCTGTTGTGTGTTCAATTGTATACAAAGACTTTATTATCATTCATCCGAAACCACAAAGGCCCGTTCACAAGTGCTGCAAGGAAACATCATGCCAAAATAAATAAATAAATAAATAGGAAATAACTCCATTTCTTGGATGCCACCATCGTCAGGGAATGGGCAAATGAGATTATGGTGTTTGAGTCTAAATCTCTGAACGCTGTTTTTTTGAGTTTGCATCGAATTTCTATTTGCGGTAAATCCTAGATATGTAAATCTTGGTTTATCAGAAGGTGAAAGCTTTTCTGTGTTCCCGTATTCTTGGAATGTGACATCAGAATATATGGTATAACGATGCAAACTGTTTTTCAGTCGTAACATTTGTTTGCTGTTATTCTTTGCAGTATCATTCGTATCTTATAGCTACATGTATCATATACCCTCAACACAAGCCCATACTCGTATAATCAGATAAATTTCTTCTTTCGTTCTAGTCGCAGGTCCCTCAAAAAATATTTGTCTTGCAATGTTACAATCCTTCAATCGAGACTGCAGACTAAACATTTGATGGATATACATGTAGCTCATAGTTATAATTGAATTTAGCCACAATATGACGAATGCTATACTGCAGTAATGTTATTCCGAGAGGTATATCTAATTTTTTGCAAGACTTGTGAACGCATCCTAAAGAACTACCTGTATCCAGGCGATATGGAGGCAATGGCTTGAATAAACTGTAACTTGTCTCTACAATCCTATAATGTTCAAATAAAGTTTGATTTCTAAAAGCTATATTTTCAGGAAAATATCGTACCAAGCCACTCTTGAATATATTGATCTTCTAATTTCTGCTTTGTTATATTTCGAACCATGTCCTAATATGAGAGAACTCTGCCTTGTGTATTAAACATTCAACAAAATGAATCAATCAACAAACTATTAGTTTGGATTTTTTTTTACTGAAGTTGCCTGTTAAATTGCCTGCGCGACATTCGCCCCGATGCACCCAATCAACGATGTGCAACGTT
This sequence comes from Siphonodentalium dalli, assembly GCA_032622095.1. Classification (NCBI taxonomy): domain Eukaryota; kingdom Metazoa; phylum Mollusca; class Scaphopoda; order Gadilida; family Siphonodentaliidae; genus Siphonodentalium; species Siphonodentalium dalli. Next base: position 142,702,859 of record CP136063.1, read on the forward strand.
GTTTTGTCAAAGCAAACGTACTGAAATTTCAATGGTATCGCATATTTGTCTCTGAAATTCATGACCGTTATTTTGAAAAGGTTAAGTAGGAATATTTACGTTCTACAAAACCATTGTCCCGTGGAAACTATATCTCGACAGTAGAAGGTAGCGACATACCACCTGAGGGCAACCTAGAGGATTTTACTCACTCGTTCGTCTCCGGCCGGTGTTATTAACCCAGCAAATGCCGATATTGGCTAAGAGAGCCCGAGAGAGACCGGGTGTCATTGTATGGTTTCTGACAGTATATTTTGATGATGCACGGTAGTGCAATATAGCCGGAGTGTGACATCCAAATATTGACTCGCTGACGCTTCCACGGCCGGTGTTATTAACCCCTCAAAATCCGGTAAAATACCATATGAACAAAAAGCGCCCGGGACAGATCGTGACCGCCCGGGCGCCCCCATTGGCCCGTGGACACTATATCTCGACTTTACCATACCACCCGAGGACAACATAGAACATTTTACTCGCTCGTCTCCGGCCGGTGTTGTTAACCCCACAAATGCCGATATTGGCTAAGATAGACCGGGTGAGCACGGGTGTTTTTGTGTACTTTCGGACAGTATATTTTGGTGACACACGATAGTGCAATACCACCTGAGTGTGACTTCCAAATATTGACTCGCTGAAGCGTCCACGGCCGATGTTATTAACCCATCAAAATCCGGTAAATGCCGTATCGACAATAAGAGCCCGGGAGAGGCCGGGACCACCCGGCTGCCCCAATGGGCCCGTGGTCAATATACATCGACGAGGTAGCGACATACGCTAGTGCAATACCACCTGAGTGTGACTTCCAAATATTGATGATTTTCTTGTGCATTAGATTAAATCAAAACAATCACTTTCGCTCACAATTTGTAATCGGCATTTCATGTGGGGATGGGAGATGGGGAGGGTGGGTGGCGAATAACTCTTTTCTTAAGACTCGAATTTCAGATGAGTCTCTTTAGATTTCAGACGAGTCCATTAGAGTAGACGATCCCAATTTCTAGAAGTGGAAGTAGAGTTACTGACACATTTATGTGATGTGTATTGGTTGGGGTGGCGAATAACATTCCCCGCCTAACACTTCTAACTCTTCGATTTTAACTAACTTTCTCCTTCTTTTTTGTTTTGTTTTGTTTTGTATTACATTAGGGGTTCATTTTCTATTTCTAGAAGTACAGTTCTGACAAACCTCTGTGACCGGAATTTGGGGTTGGGGCGAATAACATTGTTCTTAGAACTTGGATGTTCATATGAGTTTCTTGTTTTGTGCATTAGAGTAGATTATCCTTCAATCAAAAACAATCATGTTCTAGAACTGTAAGTGGATATGCGAACAAAAATCTGCGATTTGAATCGGTTGGGTGGGGGTGTCGATTAACTTTATCCTTAAAACTTGAGTGTCAGACGAGTTTCTTGTTTTGTGCATTACGTTAGGCGATCCATGACTGTTAGTTTATAGACTATCTATAGTCGTTTTTATTTACAAACATATCATTCTCAGAGTATGGCTATGAAATAAATTGAAATTGACTCATGTATCAATCCCTCATGTGGTATGTCGCTACATAGTAACATCGAGATATAGTGTCCACGGGCCAAGTGGGGCGGCCGGGCGCTCCCGGCCTCTCCTGGGCTCTTATTGTTGACACGGTATTTTACCGGATTTTGAGGTGTTAATAATATCGGCCGTGGACGCGTCAGCGAGTCAATATTTCAAAGTCACACTCAGGTGGTATACTGCCCGAAAACACACGACGACACCCGGGCTCCCTCGTTCTCTCTTAGCCAATATCGGCATTTGCGGGGTTAATAACACCGGCCGGAGGCGAGCGAGTAAAATTTTCGAAGTTGACCTCAGGTGGTATGTCGCTACCCTATAACGTCGATACATAGTGTCCACGGGCCCATGGGGGCGCCCGGGCGGTCACGGTCTGTCCCTTTTTTTGTTGTTTATATTGTATTTTACCGGAATTTGAGGGGTCAGCGACGCATCAGCGAGTCAATATTTGGATGCCACACACAGGAGATATTGCACTACGACGCATCACCAAAATATACTGCCTGAAACCACGCGAAAAAATCTGGGCTCCCTCTGCATTTGCGGGGTTAATAACACCGGTCAGACTCGAGCGAGCGAGTAAAAGTTTCTATTGACCTCATGGGGTATGTCGCTACGTGATAACGTCAATATATAGTGTCCACGTGCCCACGGGGGCTCCCGGGTGGTCGCGGGCGGTCCCGGGCGCTTTTTGTTTATATGGTATTTTACCGTATTTTGAGGGGTTGATAATATCGGCCGTGGACGTGTCAGCGAGTCAATATTTGGATGTCACACTCCGGTGGTATTGCACTACCGTGCATCATCAACATATACTGTCCGAAACCATACGAAGACACCCGGTCTCTCCCGGGCTCTCTTAGCTAATATGGCAAATGCGGGGTTAATAACACCGGCCGGAGACGAGCGAGTGAATAAAGTCCTCCAGGTTTCCCTCAGGTGGTATTTCGCTACATTATAACGTCGAGATATAGTGTCCACAGGCCCATGGGAGCGCGCGGGCGGTAATTAGTCACACCGGTTTCGTTGTTCCAAATCTATATAGTATACTCGCCGATGCGCCGTGAATTTATTTCTTAACATAAACAAAGCTAATCAAAGATACCATTGTACGAGGGTTTGAATTTCGGTCGGTACACATAATGTCTATAGATCATTTGTGATATAACGAAAGTGTTTGCGTTCATCACTCACCAATCGTGACTATTAAAGGGACCAAGGAACTTGAAGCGGGTAAATATGCAATACATATAAAAGTCGTTAAAACAACACAAGAACAATGAGAAATAGATCAAATAGATATCTATTACTGATTGTTCCCCAATAACGAAATTTCGTGTGTTGAAACCATTGTTATGTACACAAACGGTGATTTGTCAACACATATCGCTACACATGTACCGGTAGTATAAGTTAAAATGCTTTAATGTAACAGTACGTTATATATAATAATGGTTTCATGTGCGAACTCTCATTAATGGAGAGCTATTAATAATGAAAATAAGTTTATTTATTTTACATGTACAGGCATACTTTAAAACCTCGTAGCGACGTAAACATGCACGTCGTTTGATATATGATCTGTAGTATAACTGCGGACCTACTCCAACACACTACATGCATAGTGGGTGTGTGTGTTATTTGGGGATACGGCGCTGTGGTCGTTGGGGTACATTGTGTAAACCGCGGTTTACTCTAAATATGCACCCAACGACCACAGCGTCGTATCGCACGATAACGCCCACACCCACTACATTCATATATGATATTTATATAACTTTATTCCCATAAAAAAGCTGAGTGTTTTCTTATTTATTTTCACAAAATGACCGATAATTTGAGACTAGCTCACGCAGCACATTATATCAGCCCGATACAAGATTTCCGAACTCTTAGCTACAATAACGTGATCCATATAAATAACTGGTTTCAGATGCAGATATTCTACTGACCGCTTTTAGTCAGATTAGGTCAACAATTTGTAACTTCCTCTTCGCGATAGACTAGATAGATTTCTGCATTATTGGGATGTAAACCGGGTGACCCAAACTGACAGTTGACCAATCACCAAACAGAATTTAGTGTATCGCGGACAGGCTATGTAAATATTACTAAAAGAATAGTCAAAGTCTAATCGTATGTAAACCAGCTAATATATTGGGATATCGAGATGCTAATTTATGTCCGAAACCGACTGCATGAGGTATGATGCTAGATTTTGCAATTAAAAATCTAACTCAACATTATCATACAAATGAAGTCTCCTCTCATCGAACCAAGACAAAAAGTTATTTGGTACGGAAGCATGGAACCTCCAAAAATATTTCGGCAAACATCGGTGAATACACGCCGAAAATTTGGGAATATACGCCGAACATCGGTGAATATACGCTGATAGTCGGTGAATATAACAAGAACAAGAAATCAAGAAATATCTACCTGCATCAAGAAATTGAAACTAAACAAAGCATCGTCATCTGATGACGAAATTCTAAATGAGTACTTGAAATTCTTGACCAAACTCATGTCCCTATATGTGAGATTGTTTAATCTAATTTTAGACTCTGGCTCTGTCCCGGAATCATGGCTCGTAGGTACAATAATACCTATATACAAGAATAAAGGAACAACTAGTGATCCTAACAATTACAGAGGTATAACTATACTTAGCTGCTTTAGCAAGCTTTTTACATCTATTCTCAATGAAAGGCTCAATGAATACTCCGACATTTTTGGAATTCTCCATGACAACCAAACTGGTTTCCGCAAAGGGCATTCGACAATCGATAACATATATATATTACACACTCTATTTGAGATAAGTAAATTGAAAGGTAATAAATTATTTTGTGCCTTCATCGACTTCCGGAAAGCGTTTGATACTATTTGGAGAGATGCTATGTGGTATAAACTTGCCATTAACAACATAAATGGAAAAATACTAGAGGTTATAAAAAAAATTGTATAAAAATGTAAAACAATCATTCCCATCACTTATTGGCCTAAAACAGGGAGCGAACCTCTCACCTTTCCTCTTTAGCATGTATGCCAATGATTTAACAGACTTCCTAGCTAGCTTAGGGTTGAGAGGAATGCAAACATTAACCACAGAGCTCCAAACAAAACTGAATACTTACCTGAAACTGTTTACTTTACTATACGCAGATGATACAGTAATTATGTCAGAAACGAAAGAGGATTTACAGTATGCACTATGTTGCTTTGAGGACTATTGCGATATATGGAAGCTTAGTGTTAACATACAGAAAACCAAGGTAATGGTATTTGGTAGAGAAAGGCAACCTAAAAACGTCCGCTTTACATATAAAAAAGATGACCTGGACATCGTTAAATCATTCACCTACTTGGGCATAAAACTCACCAGAAATGGCTCTTTTGTACAGGCAAAGCGTGAAATAGCTAAAAGATTATCGGCCATTAACCATTTACGATTGTTTGACACTATTGTCTTGCCAGTACTCTTGTATGGATGTGAGGTGTGGGGTATTGGAGACAACTCTATCATCGAACTTGTCCACCTTAAATTTTGTAAAATGCTTCTCAAATTAAAACCATCAACACCGAACTATATGGTATATGGAGAGCTTGGCAGATACCCTGTAACAATAAATATTAAGATTCGGATTATACAATATTGGGGTAAGTTGGTGGGGAATGTTGGCAGCAAACTTGCATGTTTATTATACAAACTGGCGTATCGACTCCGAGAGGAATCACCCTCACACTTTGCTTGGATCGAGGCAGTATCATGTACCCTGAATGACACAGGCATGTCCCACTGGTGGTTGTACCAAGGAAAAATAGCCATCTCAAAGAAATCAAAACCATTAAAACAGAGATTAATTGACCAGTTTATCCAAGCATGGCATGGATCAATAGATAATTCGAGTCGTGGAAATACGTATAAGCTAATTAAAAGTGAATTTAAACCTGAACATTACCTCAATTTGACAGATAACTTTATTTTCAACATAGCCAGGTTTAGAACTAGTAATCACCAATTACTGATCGAAACAGGACGTTGGAATGGGACGCCACGTAACAAAAGAACCTGTAAACTTTGTAATAAGAACTTGTTGGGAGATGAAATGCACTATATATTTCATTGCACAGAAATGTCTCACGAAAGAGAGCAGTATATCCCGAAGGCATACCACAAATATCCTAATAGCGCAAAAAAATTCCGTATCTTGCTCTCCTCGAAAAAGACTTCAGTGTTGAAGTAACTGAGTAAATTTCTAAATTTTTTAAATGAAAAAACTGGTAGTTCTCCCGAGTAAATGGTTGAGATGCACCCGCACGTTATACACCGTCTTTTCCATAATTTAGCATCTGAACATAGCTGATTCCGAACTATTGCTCATGTCGTTGTGCGCTACCATCGTATAACCAGGATTACTGAGTTCGACTCTAAGAGCCGAACTCAGTGGCGGTGGGCGTGCGCTGGGGGCGAGCAACGGATGGGCTGTCTTGTCCCTAATCGGATGCACACACACTGTTGTCTATTGTCTTTTATGTATGTATCGTATCATGTATTGTTTGATCCATTCTTTGTACCATTTCTAATGGTGGAAGAATAAACTATTCTATACGCTGAAAATTGGCGAATATACACCGAATAATGGTGAATACACGCAGAATGACTGAATATACGCCGAAATTCGGTGAATATACCCACAAAATAGGTGAATATCCGCACAGTATATTCATCGATTTTCGGCGTATGTTCAACGATGTTCGGCGTATATTCACCGATGGTCGGCGTATATTCACAAATTTTCGGCGTTTATTCACCGATTTTCGGCTTATATTCACCGCTATTTGGCGTACATCACAGATATAGTTTTTATTTTAGTGGCGTTTCCATGCTTCCATACCCTCTTAAGTCTGTGTCTCTACCGTTATTTCGGGATTTTATCACACGAGAGTTGGCCATTTAGTCGTGAGGCGGTTTCTATTGAAACAGGGCTCATCTGATAGATGTCCTCAATCATATCGACGACTGAGAATGCCGTAAGCGGTAGCAAATGTCCATTGTGCGTTCAACCGCTTCCAAATAAACAACCCAGTTTATAAAGTAAACCCAACCGATGTCTTCGAAGTGGGTTAATGCGAAATAACATAAAAGTCTGCAAAACAACTATCATAAACAAGCTTAACCTCTTCGCTGCTAAATGATGTTATGTCGCCGTGTGCTGGGCTGATGACCTCTTCGTTGCCAAATGATTGTTTTAAACATATATATTACCAATAAGTATATTACAATACAGATTCGCATTGGGATTGGAGGACAAGTGCGATCCACTTATGCATAGCCCCCTCTCTCAATTGCCGTTATAACACTGATATATAATAATTTTGGTTGTCAACACAATAGATATAACATATTTACAAGTGTATACATATATCGTTGTATATTATTTGAAGTATAGTTTGTAGTCTAGTCTCACCACCCCGTAACTAAATGATGTTATGTCGCCGTGTGCTGGGCTGATTACCTCTTAGCTGATAAATGATGTTATGTCGCCGTGTGCTCGCTGCTAAATGATGTTATGTCGCCGTGTGCTCGCTGCTAAACACAACTACGATAAACAAGCTTAACCTCTTCGCTGTTAAATGATGTTATGTCGCCGTGTGCTGGGCTGGTGACCTCTTCACTGCTAAATGATGTTATGTCGCCGTGTGCTGGGCTGATTACCTCTTCGCTCATTTATTTTCACGATAAATTCGTATATGTGGTATGCTCTTTTAACAGTTAACTTAGTGGACTATTCTCATGCGTTGCCTCTAACGACATGAAGTAAAATAAATCAAGAACCAATTTGAAGTAAATAGTATTCTTTGGTTAGATTGATAAATAAATAGATATATAAATGTATTACTCTTATCACTGTATCATGTTCTTTTTGTATGCAAACAAAAATCTAGCTGTTGAATGATGTTATGTCGCCGTGTGCTCGCTGCTAAATGATGTTATGTCGCCTTGTGATAGCTGCTAAATAATGTTATGTTACCGTGTGCTCGATTTGGCCTTCAATAATATTATCCCACATCTGTCACATAACACTGAGATATAGTGGACTGTCCATGCAGCAACGTTATCCTAGCAACAAAATAGAGTTACTCCTCTTTTATCAAGAAACTGCTTAGATTAAACTGTTGTTTGTGTCAAACGCTCACTTCCATTTTCTCGAAATTGCACATGGCCACATGCTACTAAGGTTTAAAGACAACCAATTCGTCACTAATAAATTATTGGAAAATCAAACTACGAGAACAATTTCAACCGATTTTTGCCACATAACCGCCCCTGTCGCCACGTCCCTACTTGGCACCTCATGCCAAGAGCGTGGTATTGCATTCACTGGAGACGAGAAATCGTCGTTATTAGATTTTGTCGGAAAACAAGGGTGGCACTCGGGGAAAGAGGGGAAGCTACAACCCCACATGTCTGGGAAGGGTTAACCCCCTGTCGGAGAATCGTATAGGCTCTGCGCCGGGGATATCCTGCATGGTGCCACTCCTGATCGACCCAAATTGGATGCAATTGCATATATATATATATATATATATATATATATATATCTTAATAATTGCTCTTGCACTTTTTCGTCTATTTAGTAATGCCGCCGAAAAAAAAATCAAACTTGGCTCGCATTTCACAAAAAGCGAGGCGGAATCGGGCGACCAGACAGCGGGAAACCCCAGATCAGCAGAATAGATGACACGTCCATAATAGAACACATGCGGCAGAATCGCGACATGCAGAATCCACTGAGCAGCGGGACAGACGACACATCAATAATAGAAAACATATGGCAGAATCCCGACAAGCAGAATCCACTGAGCAGCGGGAGAGACGACACATCGATAATAGAACACATATGGCAGAATCCCGACAAGAAGAATCCACTGAGCAGCGAAAGAGACGACACATCCATAATAGAACACATATGGCAGAATCCCGACAAGAAGAATCCACCGAGCAGCGGAAGAGACGCCGCATGTCTGATAGAACACGTACTGCAAGATTTTGGCAAGACCAGGTGGACTGGAGCAAATCGGCATTCACTTATGACCCGAAAATAAATTACGAAAATGTTGAAAAAGTATGTGTTGGACGAATGGACATAGTATGCCAGCATTGCAGAGCTTTGAAATTTACGGGAGAGCCAGGTGGTTTGTGTTGTTCCAATGGCAAAGTAAAACTGTATGCACTCCAGCCGCCTTCAGAACCACTCAGATCATTATTGGGAGGAAACGCAAAAATTTCCAAAGATGTCTCTCCTGTAGGTTGGGCTTCAACATTCAAAAATACAAGGCCAGGTATCTCACCGCATTGGGTCTGTGTACCCAGTGGCGGGCGCTGAACCTAAATTTCTCCAAATATATTTTATGGGCAACCAGGATGCTGAGTGTGATCAACGATGTGGTGTAATTCCAGGTGTAAACATAAAAATAATCCAATCATTACAAGGCATGTTGCATCAGTGGAATTCATTAGTAAGGTCATTTAAATATACCTTACAACAAACGACAATAACGGACAATGCAAGAGTAGTCATAACAGCTGACAAACGGCCAACTGGTGAACATCCCCGGAGATTCAATGTTCCATCTGTCAACGAAGTTGCTATCCTGCTTAGTAATGCTGACGTTGGAAAGCAAGACATACTCATTAAAGGGAGAGACAATTCCTTGATGCGGATATCAGAAACGCACAGGTCGTATGATGCTCTACAGTATCCACTCATGTTCTGGGAAGGTGATGATGGGTATCATTTCAACATTCCACAACAAGTTCAAAACAAAAAAGTTAGTGCCGCTGATTATTATGCAAACAGGATGATGAAAAGGGAAGGAGATTCAAACCATTTATTACAATATCGTGATCTTCTCAGTCAATACTTCGTGGATATGTATGCCAAAGTTGAAGCCGAACGATTGTTATACATTCGACTTAACCAAAAGAAACTCAGAGTCGAGAATTATGCACATTTAAAAGATGCTGTCCTTAGTGATGGGAATGTGGAGAATGTTGGTGAACTGGTTATACTACCATCAAGTTACATAGGTGGCCCGAGAGACATGCACGATCAGACCCAAGATGCACTGACGTACGTGCGAACATATGGAAGACCAGACCTATTCATTACGATGACATATAATCCGAAATGGGAAGAGATAACAACAGAACTCAACCCTGGACAGAAGCCTCAACACAGACATGACATTATTGCACGCGTTTTTCGACTACAGATACTAAAATTGAAACAGCTCATCAAGGACAGCAACATATTTGGTCCAATGCAATGCTTTCTTTATACAATATAATGGCAGAAAAGAGGCCTGCCACATGCACACATTCTGGTCTGACTCAAAGATAAGATCCATGCGGATGTCATCGACTTGATAATATCTGCCGAACTGCCTGATTCAGAAGAAGATGGGGAGCTGTTTGAAATTATTAAGCACCACATGATCCATGAACCATGCGGATTGATAAATCCAGGTTCCCCATGCATGCACGGTGGAAAATATACGAAGAAATATCCCAGAAGTTTCATTAGAGAGACAATTACCGGAGAAGACGGATATCCACAATATAGGCGAAGGCACCCAGACGACGGAGGAATATCATTCAGAACAAAGGTCAAGGGTACGGAACAAACGATAGACAACAGATGGGTCGTGCCTTATTGTCCTCTACTGAGCAGACTATTCAAAGCACACATTAACATTGAATTCTGCAATTCCGTGAAGTCTATCAAATATATATGCAAGTATGTACATAAAGGATCAGACAAGGCTGTCTTCGGAACTAAATTTAACCCACATGATGAGATAACATGCTATCAGATGGCAAGATATGTAAGTTCGAGCGAAGCAGCGTGGAGGCCATTTAAATTCCCGATACACGAACGATATCCAAATGTCGTTCACTTAGATGTACCCCTAGAGAACTTACAGAGGGTTTGTTTCACAGAGATTACTGCTGAAGCCAGAGTTATATCACCGAAAGAAACGAAACTTGCGGCATTCTTCGCCCTATGCGAGACTGACGATTTCGCAGGAACTCTGCTTTACACGGAAATTCCAAAGTTATTCACATGGGCGAACAACCAGTGGCACCGTAGAAAACAGAGCCGACCCGTGGATGGTTATCTAGGTGTTTATTCATAAGATGCAATAGGGCGAGTGTACACGATTCATCCAAACCAATTAGAATGCTTCTGTTTCCGTCTGCTGCTCCATATTGTAGAGGGACCAAAATCGTACAAGGATCTCAAAACTGTCGAGGGAACGACATTTCATACTTTCCGTCAAGCATGCAACAAGCGGGGACTTCTTGAAGACGATGTACATTGGAATGCAGCTCTGAGTGAAGCAACCATCACAAGGTCGCCATTCCATGTCAGAAATCTGTTTGCTATAATGCTGCATTTTTGCACATTAAATGACCCTATGGACTTGTGGATAGCTCACAGAGAGCCAATGACTGAGGACATTCTCCATAGAGCCAAACAATTTCACCCGGGTTGCACCTACTCCGATGCCATGTTCAATGAAGCATTGATACAAATAGAGAACAAGGTTGTGGAACTTGGAGGGAAACATCGGGATGAGTATGGGTTACCAGGTACCATAAGGACAGACATTGATCCCCTAGGCGGCGATATTTTGAGAGAAACATCATACAACAAGGAGAGGTTGGCCATTTTACTCCAAGAAAATATCCCTAAACTCAACACACAACAGCAACACGTATTTCATAATGTGATAGATCGTTTAAATGACAACATTGGTGGGCTGGTATTTTTGGATGCACCAGGTGGTACTGGAAAAACATTCTTGGTCAATCTCCTGCTTGCCCAAATTAGAAACGATGGTGGAATAGCACTTGCTGTTGCGTCATCCGGAATAGCAGCGACGCTATTGAATTGTGGGAGGACAGCTCACTCAACATTTAAGCTAAGTCTTAATAAAGAAAACCCAAAGTGCAGTATCGCAAAGGGAACCAGTAAAGCACAACTGCTCCGGGAATGTAACCTAATTGTGTGGGATGAGTGTACTATGTCTCACAAAACAGACTTTGAATCTGTAGACAAATTACTAAAAGATATCAGAGGAAACAATGCACCAATGGGCGGAGTAACCATTCTAATGGCTGGTGACTTCCGCCAAATTTTGCCAGTCATCCCAAGAGGCACAAAGGCAGATGAACTTAATGCTAGCATCAAAGCTTCATATTTATGGAAAGGTGTTCACACACTTAAATTGAAGACTAACATGAGATTGAATAGAAATGCTGCGGAATTTGCGCTGACACTGTTGCATATTGGGAGTGGAGAATTGCAGGAAGATTCAGACGGCTTGTTGCCTTTACCATGCGGACAGAACACCGATAGCATTGCAATGTTACAGGGAAAGGTATTCCCTGGCGTAAAGGACAATTATCGCCATTTGAACTGGCTCAGCGAACGAGCAATTCTTGCACCTAAGAATATGGACGTCGACCAAATCAACATTCAAATGCTTCGTCTAATTCCTGGATATGTTCATATATACACATATGTCGACACAATGCCTCATATTACTGAATTGGTGCAATACCCAACATAATTTCTTAACTCCTTGCAACCATGTGGATTTCCCCCACACATATTGACTGTCAAGGTAGGTGCACCCATAATACTTTTGAGGAACATGGACTCACCAAAGCTTTGCAACGGTACACGCCTAACAGTAAAGTATATGCAACCAAATCTCCTGGAGGCCATAATAATGTAAGGTCCTTATGCATGCGAAGAAGTTCTAATTCCAAGAATTCCCTTGATACCAACAGACACGCCTGTAGCATTCAAACGGATCCAGTTCCCAGTGAAACTGAGCTTCACAATGACCATCAATAAGGCCCAGGGTCAAACACTTAAAGTCGTTGGTCTTCACCTCGAAACACCCTCCTTCGCACACGGCCAGTTTTATGTTGGATGTTCGAGAATTGGCTCCGAATGAGGTCTTTTCTTCTATGCTCCAAATTCCAGAACCAGATACGCTGTGTACAAAGAAGCCATGCTGTCATAGAACACGCAAATATAAAATATTTATATGCTATTTATGAGTTGTTTTCAACGCCCCAGAATTAATATGAGCAGAATAGATCGTGATTAAATATAGCGTATAGTCTCTTCTTCTTAATATATAAATGCGAATGTGTGTGTATATCTGACCGCTATACACTTTATGGTTTCTCGACCAATCGTTCATTGATTCATTTACAACGATGTTCAGATAACAATTTCAACAAACGGTTATTATAGTAGAGCGGACAAACTCAAAAAGCTCACTAGAAGTAGGAGTTTAATCCATCGGCACCACACACGGGCTTGCGATACATCATTTTGAAGGTTATGACATTCCGTATCTTTTGAGATCCTTGTACGATTTTGGTCCCTGTACAATATGGAGCAGCAGACGGAGACAGAAGCATTCTAATTGGTTTGGATGAATCGTGTACACTCGCCCTATTGCATCTGATGAATAAACACCTAGATAACCATCCACGGGTCGGCTCTGTTTTCTACGGTGCCACTGGTTGTTCGCCCATGTGAATAACTTTGGAATTTCCGTGTAAAGCAGAGTTCCTGCGAAATCGTTTCTTTCGGTGATATAACTCTGGCTTCAGCAGTGATCTCTGTGAAACAAACCCTCTGTAAGTTCTCTAGGTGTACATCTAAGTGAACGACAGTTGGATATCGTTCGTGTATCGGGAATTTAAATAGCATCCACGCTGCTTCGCTCGAACTTACATATCTTGCCATCTGATAGCATGTTATCTCATCATGTGGATTACATTTAATTCCGAAGACAGCCTTGTCTGATCCTTTATGTACATACTTGCATATATATTTGATAGACTTCACGGAATTGCAGAATTCAATGTTAATGTGTGCTTTGAATAGTCTGCTCAGTAAAGGACAATAAGGCACGACCCATCTGTTGTCTATCGTTTGTTCCGTACCCTTGACCTTTGTTCTGAGTGATACTCGTCCGTCGTCTGGGTGCCTTCGCCTATATTGTGGATATCCGCCTTCTCCGGTAATTGTCTCTCTAATGAAACTTCTGGGATATTTCTTCGTACATTTTCCACCGTGCATGCATGGGGAACCTGGATTTATCAATCCGCATGGTCCATGGATCATGTGGTGTTTAATAATTTCAAACAGCTCCCCATCTTCTTCTGAATCAGGCAGTTCGGCAGATATTATCAAGTCGATGACATCCGCATGGATCTTATCTTTGAGTCAGACCAGAATGTGTGCATGTGGCAGGCCTCTTTTCTGCCATTATATTGTATAAAGAAAGCATTGCATTGGACCAAATATGTTGCTGTCCTTGATGAGCTGTTTCAATTTTAGTATCTTTAGTCGAAAAACGCGTGTAATAATGTCATGTCTGTGTTGAGGCTTCTGTCCATGGTTGAGTTCTGTTGTTATCTCTTCCCATTTCGGATTATATGTCATCGTAATGAATAGGTCTGGTCTTCCATATGTTCGCACGTACGTCAGTGCATCTTGGGTCTGCTCGTGCAGGTCTCTCGGGCCACCTACATGTATGTAACTTGATGGTAGTATAACCAGTTCACCAACATTCTCCACATTCCCATCACTAAGGACAGCATCTTTTAAATGTGCATAATTCTCGACTCTGAGTTTCTTTTGGTTAAGTCGAATGTATAACAATCGTTCGGCTTCAACTTTGGCATATATATCCACGAAATATTGACTGAGAAGATCACGATATTGTAATAAATGGTTTGAATCTCCTTCCCTTTTCATCATCCTGTATGCATAATAATCAGCCGAACTAACTTTTTTATTTTGAAGTTGTTGTGGAATGTTGAAATGATACCTATCATCACCTTCCCAGAACATGAGTGGATACTGTAGAGCATCATATGACCTGTGCGTTTCTGATATCCGCATCAAGGAATTGTCTCTCCCTTTAATGATTATGTCTCGCTTTCCAACGTCAGCATTACTAAGCAGGATAGCAACTTCGTTGACAGATGAAACATTGAATCTCCGGGGATGTTCACCAGTTGGCCGTTTGTCAGCTGTTATGACTACTCTTGCATTGTCCGTTATTGTCGTATGTTGTAAGGTATATTTAAATGACCTTACTAATGAATTCCACTGATGCAACATGCCTTGTAATGATTGGATTATTTCTATGTTTACACCTGGAATTACACCACATCGTTGATCATACTCAGCATAAACTATATTTGGAGAAATTTAGGTTCAGCTCCCGCCACTGGGTACACATACCTAATGCGGTGATAAACCTGGTCTTGTATTTTTGAATGTTGAAGCCCAACCTACAGGAGAGACATCTTTGGAACACCCGAAAGACGTCATCTGGAAGCAGGAGTTATATTTCCTAATATTGTCAAGAAATTCTGCGTTTCCTCCCAATAATGATCTGAGTGGTTCTGGAGCGGCTGGAGTGCATCCAATTTTAATTTGCCATTGGAACAACACAAACCACCTGGCTCTCCCGTAAATTTCAAAGCTCTGCAATGCTGGCATACTATGTCCATTCGTCCAACACATACTTTTTCAACATTTTCGTAATTTATTTTCGGGTCATAAGTGAATGCCGATTTGCTCCAGTCCACATGGTCTTGCCTAAATCTTGCAGTACGTGTTCTATCAGCAATGCGACGTCTCTTCCGCTGCTCAGTGGATTCTCCTTGTCGGGATTCTGCCATATGTGTTCTATTATGGATGTGTCGTCTCTTCCGCTGCTCAGTGGATTCTGCTTGTCGGGATTCTGCCGCATGTGTTCTATTATCGATGTGTCGTCTCTTCCGCTGCTCAGTGGATTCTGCTTGTCGGGATTCTGCCGCATGTGTTCTATTATCGATGTGTCGTCTCTCCCGCTGCTCAGTGGATTCTGCTTGTCGGGATTCTGCCATATGTTTTCTATTATCGATGTGTCGTCTGTCCCGCTGCTCAGTGGATTCTGCATGTCGCGATTATGCCGTATGTGTTCTATTATGGACGTGTCGTCTATTCTGCTGCTCTGGGGTTTCCCGCTGTCTGATCGCCCGATTCCGCCTCGTTTTTGTGTGAAATGCGAGCCAAGTTTTCGGCGGCATTACTAAATAGACGAAAAAGTGCAAGAGCAATTACAGGGCTAACCATTGCAGATCTCCACAACGAGGAGGGGGTTAACCCTTCCCAGACATGTGGGGTTGTAGCTTCCCCTCTTTCCCCGAGTGCCACCCTTGTTTTCCGACAAAATCTAATAACGGCGATTTCTCGTCTCCAGTGAATGCAATACTACGCTCTTGGCATGAGGTGCCAAGTAGGGACGTGGCGACAGGGGCGGTTATGTGGGTGATTACCCCCCCACCTGTAGTTAAACCTCCTGCAACACTAGTTGGAAAAATCACACAAAAAATCGGTTGAAATTGTTCTCGCAGTTTGATTTTCCAATAATTTATTAGTGACGAATTGGTTGTCTTTAAACCTTAGTAGCATGTGGCCATGTGCAATTTCGAGAAAATGGAAGTGAGCGTTTGACACAAACAACAGTTTAATCAAAGCAGTTTCTTGATAAAAGGGGAGTAACTCTATTTTGTTGCTAGGATAACGTTGCGGCATGGACAGTCCACTATATATCAGTGTAATGTGACAGATGTGGGATAATATTATTGAAGGCCAAATCGAGCACACGGTAACATAACATTATTTAGCAGCGATCACAAGGCGACATAACATCATTTAGCAGCGAGCACACGGCGACATAACATCATTCAACAGCTAGATTATTGTTTGCATACAAAAAGAACATGATACAGTGATAAGAGTAATACATTTATATATCTATTTATCTATCAATCTAACCAAAGAATACTATTTACTTCAACTTGGTTCTTGATTTATTTTACTTCATGTCATTAGAGGCAACGCATGAGAATAGTCTACTAAGTTAACTGTTAAAAGAGCATACCACATATACGAATTTATCGTGAAAATAAATGAGCGAAGAGGTAATCAGCCCAGCACACGGCGACATAACATCATTTAGCAGTGAAGAGGTCACCAGCCCAGCACACGGCGACATAACATCATTTAACAGCGAAGAGGTTAAGCTTGTTTATCGTAGTTGTTTTTAGCAGCGAGCACAGGGCGACATAACATCATTTAGCAGCGAGCACACGGCGACATAACATCATTTAGCAGCGAGCACACGGCGACATAACATCATTTAGCAGCAAAGAGGTAATCAGCCCAGCACACGGCGACATAACATCATTTACGTTGTTTCCCGGAGAAGGGGACAGAACTCACTCAACACCAGGTTCCATTTTGGGCATATTTATTGCCAACAAACGTAATAACTGGTTCAACAATAAAATGGTGCACAGACATGATTGCACAAATACATGTACATATATACAAACATGCTAGTAAATATGTAAATAACTCTCAATATATGTAATATATCCGGGCAAAGTGGATGTATACCGCCACACTATGCACGCAAACCATGAGAATAAACAACCTTTCATCGGCCGTGAAAACTGCTCAGGAAAAACCGGACGCATCTTTTGGTGGCCATATATTTCAATACAACTTCTTTTGGTGGCCCCCGGAAACCTGCATCCGATACTCTACTACATGTACATAATACTCTGTAGCAGCGCTTTCAACCGGCCTCAAGATCAAGAACGTCGGAGTCGTTCAACGCTTATTACCAAGATTACTGTTTGCTGCGATAACTCAACCATTGTTTACACCGTTCATTTAAAAATATGTTCCATATACACATGATGCACTTGAGCTTTTTAAAGATTACTAATTGGGCGGGTGGGCGGGAAAATTAAAAGATTTCGATAGACTCTACTGACGCTTCAGGCTTTAGACAAAGGAACTGATTCCTGGAGACTAAAAGACGCTCATGGCACTGACCTCGGCGATCCGCGGTATCTGATTGGCCGGCAGCTTACTCTTTCTCGGGGAGAAATGAAACGCGATATTTGATTGGCTGACGGCCGTCTGCGCTTTCGGTGCGCAATTTTGATTGGTTGACACTCGAAAACGTAAACACTTCTTCTCAGCTGACTGTATGCTATTGACAAATACTGCTCCATTGATATTTTAACCGGCATGAATGAACATGAATATATATAACCCGGATATACGATAAATGGAATCTGAGGTACCCAGTGGCATTATATCACCCTTATCCATCCACAACGTAAAAGCTTTTACAAGTAAAATTACCTTTACGTTGTTTCCTGGAGAAGGGGACAGAACTCACTCAACACCAGGTTCCATTTTGGGCATATTTATTGCCAACAAACGTAATAACTGGTTCAACAATAAAATGGTGCACAGACATGATTGCACAAATACATGTACATATATACAAACATGCTAGTAAATATGTAAATAACTCTCAATATATGTAATATATCCGGGCAAAGTGGATGTATACCGCCACAATGCTAGCCCAATGAATATGTCCGATGTTATTCATTGCGATAGCATACAGCCACAAAGCCCCCCCCGCTTATGGCTAAATATTTGTGCAATCATAGCGCTAGCGTGACCGTCTCCCAATAAGGCAGAACTACCCATAACCGTGACTAATATAAATAAAGGTAACTGGACAGAGCATATGGAAGGAACATAATGACCGTAGCACTGATGAGCCCTATGCATATACATTTAATATAACTTGTATTTGGTACTTGTAGTTGAAGACTGTACCAAATTTTGTCCCCGACAACAACAATTTGTAATTTTTTGCCTCCCGGTAAATATGCCATCCGTACCACTACACTGTACTACCAGACTTTCAAATAATGGAAAAAATTGTTACTGTATCTACGACTCGTAGACTATAAACACCCACAACATCTGAGTACAGTATCCCTTGAAATTTATAGAGCAACAGCACACACATAAATAGATTGCCAATTACATGAAACATCCGGACCTGCCTTAGTCAGGCCAAGTATGCTACTTCTGAGGTCACAACCATTGAATTCCCTGGGCTACCGGTCTATTCGATAGCCGAGCTAGCAATTCAGTATCCCCCCAGTAGGTACCACCAGCCACATGAGTTATCCCAACGCCCATAACCCATTGATTCCCAACTAATAGCGGACCTTTGGTTCAATTGACATCATTGCTGCATGTGTCTAACCATGGTAACTTGGCTCATAAGACTACAATTTAAACAATTGTGATTGAAACCCTAACTTTTAAATGCCCAGACTATTGAGCAAAACCCATAAATTAGACATATATATCGCCATTAATTGATTCACCTGGGTAATTTTTTGGCCAGAATAAGAGCCCAGCAACACAGACAATACAACGGCTGTGACCTAACAATCGCCAACTTCCCGTGCGCAATATATTTGCATGTACCCAACAAAACAAAAAACAAATTCTGCATGCACCTGTAGAAATGAAATTAGTATCAACATTCTGACATCAACAACCGGGCTCGCCTTAGACAAGTCAAGTTGGTTCATTCACACTAAACAACCATTAACATGTTACTCCTGTTGTGCCTCTGCCCGAAGGTGCAAACTGTGTACTTGGAACGTATCCTAAATCATATTGCGGGCGGTGGTCTAATATATTTACGAAAAGCCTGAGATTTCCACCTGCCTAGCATTTGAATTTGAGAGTCAGAAAAACCACGAGCGGCACAAAGAGTTGCCGCTCCGATTCGAAATGAGTGCGATTTATACACTGATGTGTCCAAATTACAATATTTCAGCACTACTATAAATGTTTTGTCAAAGGCATGTCTACTGATTGCCTTTCCACCTGGTAGACACAATAAAGGCCCCTGCTGGGCTCCCCTAAGCACCAAATACTCTGACAGAAGTTTGACTGGACAGAAATCGTTAACTGGTTGACTCTCGATAAAAACCACACTAGATTTGCCTGGAATCGAATGTTTGAAATGACGAAAAGTTATTTGAAACACGTTTTGTTGTCGTGAAATGTCTGAAATCTGTAACACATGCGACCTCTGATTTACTGTACACAATTCGCCTATTCGGGCAAAGGCATAAAATGCCGTTGAAAAAATGGCTCTGTATAACACCCGAGTATAATGAGTACTCCCACATGGTGAGACAGCCATAACAATTTTGACAATAATGATAATGTAATTGGCATCCGAAAATCTCCCCCTGGGCGGACATTTCCAAAACCTGTGAGTAGTTTCTTAATTTGAAAATGCTGAGTAGGATCATGGAAACTACGTATCTTGTGGTAAAATGCAATGGCAGATAATATCGATCTGGAAGATGCAACACTTAACCCTGTTTGGAACAGAAAGGCAACAAACAAGCAGATTGTTGATATTGGCAATGGCAGTGACGCATCAAGGTGGTATTTATCGCAAAATTCTATCAGCCGATACCAAGACTTCTCGTAGCTCGCTATAGTTTCCACCGTTAAACAATTAGCCCATAAGTAATTCATGGTGCCAACAATCTGGTGACGGTCAGATGACAGGGGACCGGGCACGGAGAAGACTCTGCCCATGGTGCATTCTGCTTGAAGCATTGTACCTGTAATCGCGAAAGGAGATCAGGTAAGACATTTTGTTTACCCGGCACATGAGATGCATGCACCAAAATATTGTATTTGAGCGTAACCAAAACCAGATGACGTAGGAGTCGTAGCATAAACACATCTTTCGTAGTTTGGCTATTGATGACTGCGACCACTGCAGAGTTGTCAGAGTGTAAAATATTTTTTTGATTACGTAACTGCTCGCCCCAGACTGCCAGTGCCAATACAATCGGAAATAACTCTAAGATTGCAATATTTAAACTGCGAATGGCTTCCGGCCATTTACCATACATCCATTTCTTACCAAAAACAATTCCAAAGCCAAGCTTACTAGAGTCTGTCTGCAAATGTAATATATTATCTGAAATCCAACGCTCTTCTATAAACATGGTACGGCCATTGAAATGCTCCAAAAAAATCAGCCACATTTCAAGGTCCGCCCGATGCTCCTTATTAAAAGTGACCCTATGATAAGGCTTAGACACCCCAATTGTCAAATTTATCAAACGACGTAAAAATGTCCGCCCCGGGAGAACACAGCAGGCAAAGTTCAACAGACCTATAACCGACTGGATTTGACGTAACGTTGCTTTTCTGCTAGCCAAAAGTGCCTCGATTTCTAAACGGCATTTCGTAAGTTTATCAACTGGCAATCGAGTTTCCTGTTTAACCGAATCAAGCTCGATACCTAAAAATGTAATTGTCGTGAGTGGTCCGATAGTTTTATCAGGAGCCATCGGAATCCCTAACGTATCGCAGAGCTTGAGAAAAAGTGTCAATGCCCTCTCGCCTTCCTCAAGCGATTCGGAGATCAGCAAAAAATCATCAATCATGTGAGTCATATAGCGAATGCTGAACTTTGTCTGTGCAATCCATTGCACCGCTGTGCTCACCATCTCAAAAAGAGAACAACTAATACGACATCCCATGGGCAAACAACGATCATAATAATATTGGTCACGCCATTTAAACCCGAGGAGGTGGAAGTACTTCTCGTTGATCGGAATATTTCTGTAGGCAGAAAATATATCTGTTTTACTTAACCAAGCGTGGCCCTTACATTTCTTTATCAACTATACAGCATCCTGCACTGTATTATAATTAACTGCCGCCAAAGAAGGATCAATTCCATCATTCACTGACTTTCCATCAGGGAATGATAGATGAAGAATCATCCTATATTGTCCTTCTATTTGCTTGGGAACTACCCCCAATGGGCTAATATGAAAATGTGGCAAGGGTGGCTCTGAAAAGGGGCCAGCAATTCGATTGGCAGCCAGCTCTTTTTGTAACTTATTGTCGACAATATGAGGTAATTCGTATGCGGACTTTAAATTCTTAGCCTCTAAAGAAGGGACCACTTCTTCGCACTGCAAATCAAAACCATTCTGAAAACCTGATGTTATATCATATGTCAAAGATGGATCATAGCCTTCAAGAAGTACTTCCAATGCCCTAACCTTAACCGGCGTGACCACCTCACTCTTCAGCCCTTCTGCCTGAACCCCCCTACTGGTGCCTGGGACCTCCGGAGGGCTTCCCAAATCTAGGTCCAGAACCAGATTTGGGAGAACTCCGAAAGGGCCCATTCAACCATTCTTCCCGACGTGGGCACGAAACAAAGCTGTGCGGGAGCGTGCACACAAAGCAAGAATGGTTAAAATTGCACCCATTACATGGAGAGCCTCTATGGAATGCAAAGCAAAAACCCGGAGGGAATGGGCGTCTCATTGTGTTGTTAAATGGTCCAGCCCACTGTGGCTCCGATGAAGCTGGATTCCCACTGGGTCCTGCTTTGTGAAAGACTGAAGAGTGAGCCCGAAGAAAGGAATTCAAGTAGAGGGGAAGGTTGGTTGCCCCCCACGACAGCGTATGGTCCGTCTGCATTAGCATCCGGAACTTACGGTCATAGGCGAGCCAATCAGCCCTCTCCTCCGACATGGTCCTGATATGGCTCTGATAAGCCCAGAGAAACAAAGACTTCGCGGCATTCTCCGGCTTTCGCATATAAATTGTCGCAAATATTTCAAAAGCTGTCACCCACTGATTGATATATTGTATCTGCTTCAATGTCTTGGGGATACATCGAAGGGTTGGCCCGTCACATCCTGCGTCTAAAGTTACTGCATATTGCGGCTCCATCTGAGCATCAGGCAGCAACGAACTGAATTCCACGAACTCATCGGCCCAAATCCTACTTTTGATTTGCCCATTGACATGCATGTCAATGGGTAAGCCTTGGCCGGATACCCTCGTTCCCAACAATTCATTCGCACCGTAGCCAAAGTTCCCGAATGCATTGGGCTGGTTCCCGACCAAGTCTGAGAGTCCACTACCAGGGTTCGGCACTGCCCCCATGCTTGGAAACAGGCCCAGCATCGACTGATTGTTTCTGCCAGGTGCAGGGTCCACCACCACCACGTTCCCTGAACTGTCAAAAGTTCCCGTACCTTTTGCTTCGGATAGCAATTTTTCTGCCGAAGCAGTGCTTGGGTTCTTTCCCTTGGCCAGCTTGGCCCGCATCGCCTTCGCAGCCTCCTCCAGTCGTTTAAGCATTGTGTGGGATTCCATCTCGCTCTCAGACGGGCTGTCATCCACCGATGCCGACCTGGCACGACGAGGCCGACCCCTCCGTGGAACCACTTCAGACACCTTCGCCACGCCTCTTGTTTTACGGGTCGCTTTGGGCATATTGCGCTGCAAAAATAATGAGAAAGCACCAGCACACAGACCAAATTTTGATCCCACCTCAACACGAAAGTACTCTTACCAGGCTTATACCAAATTAACAAACTAACATCATGTAACATCTAGTACGTGCATGTATGCACCTAAGCTAGACTAGGGTAACAAGCACTACAGGTATTTTACCCAAAATAGTAAAAATTTGATAACTCGTAATATTGGAGTATGGTTCACCCACTTGAGGCCAAACTTGATATAAATGTAACGTTTATTCATGAGACTCAATAAACTTGGAAATTGCGAGTTCCAGAATTGTGATACAAAGTGAAAGATAAAATTACCAAGTCTACTTGATACTTGAGTGACCCTGAACAAAATATATGGTCCAACCAAGATCATCGCTGTGTTTAACCTTTGCGAATACTGGAGCATCATCAATTGGAAGTTATTCCCTAGGCAATGTTCAAATACTAAGATAAACATCCATCGATGTTGGCCCTAGTATCTGAACTTCCTTCCAACACCCCTCCACCATGTATAAACTAATAATAGGCTAACATACCGTAAGTACCTTTGATACTGCCATGCGCCATACGGCAAATCCTATAAGCCCGTAAGTACCTTTGATACTGCCATGTGCCATACGGCAAATCCTCTAGCCCGCAAGACCAGATACTACTCAATGACCTGCCAGCTGATGCCAGCCACACCACAAATTAACAACTACCAAACAGTACCTGTAATTACCCCATAACCCCCAACAATGCTAACTAGTAGCTCGATCGGACAAAATTATGCGAAAGATGTCAATTCCCCACCCTTCCGTGTGAGACCCAGTGTTTACCGTGAAACCATGGCCCCCCACTAAGCAATACATGTTTGGACTATATTCAGAATTCATGGAAAAAACACCCCATTACTGGTATAAACAGGTCCATGTGTAACTTTTGGTACTGCCCTATCCACCTCACCGAGCAAAGAATATGCTTATTTTACCTGTACAAATTGATTACGCGTATTAAACTGTACCAACCACAGATTTTGTGTAAGGCAGCAAAAGGACCCTCTATACCGCGTACCGGAAATAACAAACAGAATGCCCTTAGTGTAGTTATGACCCTGGACGACTTACCCCTGCCTACTGGCCCAACCATCAGAACGCCCTTACTGGCAACGGACGCCCCTATGTAATTACTACCCTGGCCAACTACCCAAAGCTGCGAACTGGAATTAACCATAAGAACGCCCAAAATAAAAAGCGGTCATTGGCGGACTGGAATTAACCATCAGAACGCCTAAATCTACAGCGGTCATCAGCGTACTGGAATTAATCACCAGAACGCCTAATAATGTAATGCCGCCATGAACGCCTCAAACTGCGTACTGGAATTAACCATCAGAACGCCCCTAATACACTTATGCTGGTATTAACCATCAGCACGGACTAATAATAACGCGGACATTGGCGTACTGGAATTAACCATCAGAACGTCTAAAAAATAATAAAGCGGTCATTAGCGTACTGGAATTAACCATCAGAACGCCTAATAATGTAATGCCGCCATGAACGCCTCTAAACTGCGTACTGGAATTAACCATCAGAACGGCCCTAATACACTCATGCTGGTATTAACCATCAGCACGGACTAAAATAACGCGGTCATCGGCGTACTGGAATTAACCATCAGAACGTCTAAAAAATTAAATTAAATTAAGCGGTCATTAGCCAGTGTTTCCGCTAGGGGGTAGGGGAATGGGGCCGGTTTGTAGATAGGGGAAAACACGAACACCTGCTTCGAAAATTTAGAAAAGTGCAACACTAGAAATGCATTGTCCAGCAGAACGCGAATTACGATTATAATTCTGGTATGTATACATTCTCAAAATTAAAACAAGAAATGTAACAATTTATGTGATACAACAGTCAGTCAATTAAGTTCATTAACCACATTATTGTGGTTGAACTGAGTGAAATAAAAACAAACTTTTAACTGAGACTAAATTTAGATTTTTTATTTTTTTATTTTTATTTTTTAATTTTTTTTATTTCCGGTGGGTAGAATAATTAAATGTACTATGATATTTCGTACCAGTTAAAAGTCAACTATACTCTTGAGGAGGTGCCTCGCCAAGTCATCAAGGGAAGTTCATGACCAACAGTAACATTCACTCGTCTTTTAAAAATTCATTCGATCTACGAACACTGGTTTAAAAAGCTCGGAACTATTTTGTTGTTGCATTCAATCATTTGGGGTAACACAATTGAAATTACCTCGAGAGAATTGCTGCTATCGGCGGGAAAGTGTTGGCTATGATGCTTCATTGGGCGGGAGAGGGGGGTCACACAATTGATATTGACTCGAGATAATTGCTATATAAAGATTTGTACTTGGTCACCAACGAAGCTAAGACGCTTCATTGGTAGAGTTACGTCACAAATATCGCATTCGCATCGTACACAAAATATATCGTTTCCGGCTATATATTACGAATCGATATACTGAAGGTTTTACGGTTACACGAAATTCCAGGGTTTTCAAGGAGTTTGCATTAAAACAAAGGGTTCAAGGGCCCTGGGAGGGGAATGCGTCAGGGGAAAATCAGAGAAAAACTTTGCTAGGGGAAAACTTGGCTAGGGGAACGGGGCCGTCAAAGGGACCCCCTGCCGGTATAGCGGAATCCCTGCATTAGCGAACTGGAATTAACCATAGAACGCCGAAAATGTCATGCCGCAATGAACGCCTATATACTGCGTACTAGAATTAACCATCAGAACGCCCATAACCTACTAACGAACAAAATGCCCTTAAATGACCACTGCAGGGGGGAAATTTCCCAAGAAAATAATAAACGTGCATGCAAGTTTATTTGGAGCCCAAGAGTAGTATGTGTTTAAGGGGCCAAAGTATAACCACTCTACCGAACTGATCTCGTGACTAAAACGCCCAAGAATAGAGAACATGTCCTCTTCAAAAATTTTAACGACCAATTGTTATTTATAGTAAAAGTTAGCAGACCTTACAGTGCGATATCGGTGCCTCAGGCGCCCAATCAGAGTCAGCCCGATTATTAACTTTGGACACAGTTCCCAATGATCACTCTTATCTGGCATTGAGATATAGAGTGAAATTGCCATCCCTGCTATTAATTTTTGCCTCAACCCCCCCCCCTTTACTCTTATTATGCCCACCCCAATATTAGGCACCCGAGGGGATTGTGACTGGGCTTAACTATCAGACCCCCCCCCAAGCCATTATGGCACATGCCGCCTTCCAAATGCATACTAGAAATTAACTAAATAGTAAAATATACTAAGCCTGATACGAACCAAACACCCGATTAGATTAGGCTCGATGTACAACCAATTCAGGGCAACCTAGCGTCGGATAACTACGGGTATACGCCGTAAAAGACAACAGTCTTTAATACCATGCACCAATGCTGCCCGCATATTACCAAAATACCGGTGATCGCCATCCGGTTTTAAATGAACACTATCACAAAGTATACCGGGTACCAATAAGGCTAACCTACGAAACCTCCAAAACACCACCGAATGGCCAAATTAACTGACTCTGGCAATTGATCCCGTAACAAACCATTCAACATACTTACTTTCCGTTGAAAGCTGACACTACACCAGGATCCGAAGAAAATACTCGACGCTTACCTGGCAACATGATGGAAGTCCTCTTTAAAACCTCACATACCAACACCTGCTTCACTCCAATAGTTTGCAAGAACCCGAGAAACTTTTTCAAAATCCCGACCACTTCACCTGGTTCCCGACTGGCCAAATCGTTACCCCCCAAATTAAGCACCACAATAACAGGAGAGTACTGACGAATCCTTTGACAATGACCCTCGTTGATCGACCCCGCGCTAAGTCCACCTACACCAAAGCATCTAACCTCCACTGACACCAAACTCTGATCGAGAGAAAAACAATCGGCAAAATTTTCCCGGAAGGGGACATGAGATTTTTTCGGCAACCTCAAGCAATAATCTGCGAAATTACGAACAAAACTTGAACCAAAAATCAACATGGATATATGAGGTTCGGCACAGCGGCAATGTTATATATTTTATGCCTCCGAAACATGGCGAGCATTGCTCTTAGAACATGCTTGGGACTATACAACACACCAGGCGCCTATTTTGAGCGGCAAATTTGAATTTTGAGACAATGCAAATTTTTGAAATTGGGTGGGATACGAACCCCGGCCCGACGGCGAGCGCGCCTTGCGACTCAAAGTCCGACGTCAATACCACACGGCCACCGAAGCAACCCCAAAATAGGCGCCTGGTGTGTTGTATAGTCCCAAGCATGTTCTAAGAGCAATGCTCGCCATGTTTCGGAGGCATAAAATATATAACATTGCCGCTGTGCCGAACCTCATATATCCATATATATAAAGAGACCTTAAAAATGTGAATATAGTGTCCTAAGTGCGACGTCGGAATACAGCGGCCATTCGAGCTTCCTTTTTTGGGGTTGCTTCGGTGGCCGTGTGGTATTGACGTCGGACTTTGAGTCGCAAGGCGCGCTCGCCGTCGGGCCGGGGTTCGTATCCCACCCAATTAAAAAAATTTGCATTGTCTCAAAATTCAAATTTGCCGCTCAAAAATCAACACTTTGACAGACATGGCGTAGGGGACTTCACACCTTTAAATTACGCTGACTAACTGTACTCACCTCGCAAATTGTCGAATAACACACAACAAATTCAAAGCTAAAATTAAAAGATTTCGATAGACTCTACTGACGCTTCAGGCTTTAGACAAAGGAACTGATTCCTGGAGACTAAAAGACGCTCTTGGCACTGACCTCGGCGATCCGCGGTATCTGATTGGCCGGCAGCTTACTCTTTCTCGGGGAGAAATGAAACGCGATATTTGATTGGCTGGCGGCCGTCTGCGCTTTCGGAGCGCAATTTTGATTGGTTGACACTCGAAAACGTAAACACTTCTTCTCAGCTGACTGTATGCTATTGACAAATACTGCTCCATTGATATTTTAACGGCATGAATGAACATGACTATATATAACCCGGATATACGATAAATGGAATCTGAGGTACCCAGTGGCATTATATCACCCTTATCCATCCACAACGTAAAAGCTTTTACAAGTAAAATTAACTTTAGTTACGGGGTGGTGAGACTAGACTACAAACTATACTTCAAATAATATACAATGATATATGTATTATGTATACACTTGTAAATATGTTATATCTATTGTGTTGACAACCAAAATTATTATATATCAGTGTTATAACGGCAATTGAGAGAGGGGGTTATGCATAAGTGGATCGCACTTGTCCTCCAATCCCAATGCCAATCTGTATTGTAATATACTTATTGGTAATATATATATATATAGATATGTTTAAAACAATCATTTAGCAGCGAAGAGGTTAAAGGCACGTGCGGCCTTAATTGTCGAAAATATTCATATTTGTTCCAAACACCGTAAACAGAAAAACATTAAAACGCATACAGTTCCTTTCATATATACCATGACCATCGCGTAAACAGCATGTTCTCATAAAGACCTATTATATTTTACCTAAGCAAGAGCCTGATTGTGTTACAGAAAACAACACAATGCTACTGGCTAATCACATACAAATGGCATAAACGCTCTTTATTAGTTCCATATCAGGTATTCACCAACAAAGAACGCTCTTTATGTTTACCATCATAATATAAACAAACACCAGAAAAGTAACTTTTTATGCCTTTGTTTACATAACAATGGTCAAACATATGACCATAACATACTGTTTATGCGATATTTCTTATTTGTATACGGACAAAGTCTATCTACATTTTGATGTTCTTTCTGTTTGTGGCGGTTTTTGAAGGGTGGAGATATTTTCACAGGATAATCACCGCCAAGGCCAATCGTGTCTTTAAGCTTGTTTATGATAGTTGTTTTGCAGACTGTTATGTTTTTTCGCATTAACCCACTTCGAAGACATCGGTTGGGTTTATTTTATAAACTGGGTTGTTTGTTTGGAAGCGGTTGAACGCACAATGGATATTTTGTACCGTTTACGGCACTCTCAGTCGTCGATATGATTGAGGACATCTATCAGATGAGCCCTATTTCAATAGAAACCGCCTCACGACTAAGTGGCGAACTCTCGTGTGATAAAATCTCGAAATAACGGTAGAGACACAGAATTAAGAGGGTATGGAAGCATGGAATCGCCACTAAAATAAAAATATTTCTGTGATGTACGCCAAATAGCGGTGAATATAAGCCGAAAATCGGTGAATAAACGCCGAAAATTTGTGAATATACGCCGACCATCGGTGAACATACGCCGTACGCCGAAAATCGATGAATATACTGTGCGGATATTCACCTATTTTGTGGGTATATTCACCGAATTTCGGCGTATATTCAGTCATTCTGCGTGTATTCACAATTATTCGGTGTATATTCGCCAATTTTCAGCGTATATTCACCGATTATCAGCGTATATTCACCGATGTTCGGCGTATATTCGCAAATTTTCGGCGTGTATTCACCGATGTTTGCCGAAATAGTTTTGGAGGTTCGATGCTTCCGTACCAAATAACTTATTGTCTTGGTTCGATGAGAGGAGACTTCATTTGTATGATAATGCTGAGTTAGATGTTTAATTGCAAAATCTAGCATCATACTTCATGCAGTCGGTTTCAGACATAAAGTAGCATCTCGATATCCCAATATATTAGCTGGTTTACATACGATCAGACTTTGACTATTCTTTTAGTAATATTTACATAGCCTGTCCGCGATACACTAAATTCTGTTTGGTGATTGGTCAACTGTCAGTTTGGGTCACCCGGTTTACATCCCAATAATGCAGAGATCTATCTAGTCTATCGCGAAGAGGAAGTTACAAATTGTTGACTAAAAGCGGTCAGTAGAATATCTGCATCTGAAACCAGTTATTTATATGGATCACCTAATTGTAGCTATATAAGAGTTCGGAAATCTTATATCGGGCTGATATAATGTGCTGCGTGAGCTAGTCTCAGATTATCGGTCATTTTGTGAAAATAAATAAGAAAACACTCAGCTTTTTTATGGGAATAAAGTTATATAAATATCATATATGAATGTAGTGGGTGTGTGCGTTATCGTGCGATACAACGCTGTGGTCGTTGGGTGCATATTTAGAGTAAACCGCGGTTTACACAATGTACCCCAACGACCACAGCGCCGTATCCCCAAATAACACACACACCCACTATGCATGTAGTGTGCTGGAGTAGGTCCGCAGTTATACTACAGATCATATATCAAACGACGTGCATGTTTACGTCGCTACGAGGTTTTAAAGTATGCCTGTACATGTAAAATAAATAAACTTATTTTCATTATTAATAGCTCTCCATTAATGAGAGTTCGCACATGAAACCATTATTATATATAACGTACTGTTACATTAAAGCATTTGCACTTATACTACCGGTCCACGTTTAGCGATATGTGTTGACAAATCACCGTTTGTGTACATAACAATGGTTTCAACACACGAAATTTCGTTATTGGGGAACAATCAGTAATAGATATCTATTTGATCTATTTCTCATTGTTCTTGTGTTGTTTTAACGACTTTTATATTTATTGCATATTTACCCGTTTCAAGTAATAGTCACGCTTGGTGAGTGATGAACGCAAAAACTTTCGTTATATCACAAATGATCTATAGACATTATGGGCACCGACCGAAATTCAAACCCTCGTACAATGGTATCTTTGATTAGCTTTGTTTATGTTAAGAAATAAAAACACGGCGCATCGGCGAGTATACTAATAGATTTGGAACACAACGAAACCGGTGTGACTAATTACCGCCCGCGCGCTCCCATTGGGCCTGTGGACACTATATCTCGACGTTATAAGGTAGCGAAATACCACCTGAGGGAAACCTGGAGGATTTTATTCACTCGCTCGTCTCCGGCCGGTGTTATTAACCCCGCAATTGCCGATATTAGCTAAGAGAGCCAGGGAGAGACCGGGTGTCTTCGTATGTTTTCGGACAGTATATGTTGATGATGCACGGTAGTGCAATACCACCGGAGTGTGACATCCAAATATTTACTCGCTGACACGTCCACGGCCGATGTTATTAACCCCTCAAAATACGGTAAAATACCATATAAACAAAAAGCTCCCGGGACCGCCCGGGACCACCAGGGAGCCCCCGTGGGCACGTGGACACTATATATTGACGGCATCACGTAGCGACATACCCCATGAGGTCAACCTAGAAACTTTTAGTCGCTCGCTCGAGTCCGGCCGGTGTTATTAACCCCGCAAATGGAGCTATTGGCTAAGAGAGCCCGGTGAGCCCGGATTTCTTCGCGTGATTTCAGGCAGTATATTTTGTGATGCGTCGTAGTGCAATATCTCCTGTATGTGGCATCCAAATAGTGACTCGCTGATGCGTCGCTGACCCCTCAATTTCCGGTAAAATACAATATAAACAAAAAGAGCCCGGGACAGACCGTGACCGCCCGGGCGCCCCCATGGGCCCGTGGACACTATGTATCGACGTTATAAGGTAGCGACATACTACCTGAGGTCAACTTCGAAAATTTTACTCGCTCGTTCGCCTCCGGCCGGTGTTATTAACCCCGCAAATGCCGATATTGGCTAAGAGAGCACGAGGGAACCCGGGTGTCGTCGTGTGTTTTCGGGCAATATACCACCTGAGTGTGACTTTGAAATACTGACTCGCTGACGCGTCCACGGCCGATATTATTAACCCCTCAAAATCCGGTAAAATACCGTGTCAACAATAAGATCCCGGGAGAGGCCAGGAGCGCCCTGCCGCCCCAATTGGCCCGTGGACACTATATCTCGATGTTACTATGTAGCGACATACCACATGAGGGATTGATACACGAGTCAATTTCAATTTATTTCATAGCCATTCTCTGAGAATTGGTTTGTAAATAAAAACGACTATAGGTAGTCTATAAACTAACAGTCATGGATCGACTAACGTAATGCACAAAACAAGAAACTCGTCTGACACTCAAGTTTTAAGGATAAAGTTATTCGACACCCCCACCCAACCGATTCAGATCGCAGATTTTTGTTCGCATATCCACTTACAGTTCTAGAATATGATTGTTTTTGATTGAAGGATCACCTACTCTAATGCACAAAACAAGAAACTCATATGAACATCCAAGTTCTAAGAACAATGTTATTCGCCCCAACCCCAAATTCCGGTCACAGAGGTTTGTCAGAACTATACTTCTAGACATAGAGAATGAACCCCTAATGTAATACAAAACAAAACAAAAAAGAAGGATAAAGTTGGTTAAAATCGAAGAGTTAGAAGTGTTAGGCGGGGAATGTTATTCGCCACCCCAACCAATACACATCACATAAATGTGTCAGTAACTCTACTTCCACTTCTAGAAATTGGGATCGTCTACTCTAATGGACTCGTCTGAAATCTAAAGAGACTCATCTGAAATTCGAGTCTTAAGAAAAGAGTTATTCGCCACCCACCCTCCCCATCTCCCATCCCCACATGAAATGCCGATTAGAAAATGGGAGCGAAAGTGATTGTTTTGATTTAATCTAATGCACAAGAAAATCATCAATATTTGGAAGTCACACTCAGGTGGTATTGCACTAGCGTATGTCGCTACCTTATAACGTCGATATATATTGTCCACGGGCCCATTGGGGCAGCCGGGTGGTCCCGGCCTCTCCCGGGCTCTTATTGTTGATACGGCATTTACCGGATTTTGATGGGTTAATAACATCGGCCTTGGACGCTTCAGCGAGTCAATATTTGGAAGTCACACTCAGGTGGTATTGCACTATCGTGTGTCACCAAAATATACTGTCCGAAAGTACACGAAAACACCCGTGCTCACCCGGTCTATCTTAGCCAATATCGGCATTTGTGGGGTTAACAACACCGGCCGGAAACGAGCGAGCGAGTAAAATGTTCTATGTTGTCCTCGGGTGATATGGTAACGTCGAGATATAGTGTCCACGGGCCCATGGGGGCGCCCGGGCGGTCACGATCTGTCCCGGGCGCTTTTTGTTCATATGGTATTTTACCGGTTTTGAGGGGTTAATAACACCGGCCGTGGAAGCGTCAGCGAGTCAATATTTGGATGTCACATTCCGGCTATATTGCACTACCGTGCATCATCAAAATATACTGTCAGAAACCATAAGATGACACCCGGTCTCTCCCGCGGGCTCGCTTAGCCAATATCGGCATTTGCGGGGTTAATAACACCGGTCGGAGACGAACCAGTGAGTAAAATCCTCTAGGTTGCCCTCAGGTGGTATGTCGCTACCTTGTACTGTCGAGATATAGTTTCCACGGGACCATGGGGGCGCCCGGGCGGCTGCGGGCTGTCCCGGGCGGTAATTAGTCACACCCCAAGAAACTTATTGTATAAGACGGCACTGAGAAAATGTACCTTATTTTTATTTGCGTATTCTTCGGCAAATTTTGTCGAACGATAAAAACAAATTCAACGAAATATCTAAATCAACAGGATCCACAAAAATCAATGAATAATCACGTGACCCGTGATGACCTATATATCATCAATCCGGCTATGTTCCCCCCAGCAATATACTGAATTATTCTAGTTATATGTTAATTTATTGTACTATTCATATGTGTATTGTAAATAAAATTATCCTATCCTATCCTATTCTATCCGAGCTGCGTGTGGCGAGGTACCGATAAAGGGTTAACACACGAATCAAATCATGACGATATCATGTTCAGAAATCGCATATCCCGTGCACACTGGGACGAAAACCGAGCTCATTGCGCTAATCCTGATATATATATCATTATCACGTGGCCCATGATGACCTATATGTCAAAAATCCGAGCTGCGTGTGGTGAGATTCTGACACAGGAATCAAGCAATACCCATATCGTGTTCAGGAAAACCATATCCCGTGCACACTGGGACGAAACCCGAGCACAATGAGCTAAAACTATATATATGATAATCACGTGACCCGTGATGACCTATATATCATAAATCCGAGCTGCGTGTGGCGAGTTTCCGATAAAGTTTAACACACGAATCAAACCATGCCCATATTTTGTTCAGAAAACGCATATCCCGTGCACACTGGGACGAAAACCGAGCCAATGCGCTAAAACTGATATATATATGATAATCATGTGACCCGTGATGACCTATATATCATAAATCCGAGCTGCGTGTGGCGAGATACCGATAAAAGGTTTAACACACGAATCATATAATGCCGATATCATGTTCAGAAATCGCATATCCCGTGCACACTGGGACGAAAACCGAGCTCATTGCGCTAATCCTGATATATAACATCATCACGTGGCCCGTGATGACCTATATGTCAACATCCGAGCTGCGTGTGGTGAGATTCTGATATAGGGTTAACACAGGAATAAAGCAATAGCCATATCGTGTTTAGGAAAACCATATCCCGTGCACACTGGGACGAAAACCGAATCCAATGCGCAAAAACTGATATATATGATAATCACGTGACCCGTGATGACCTATATATCATCAATCCGAGTTGCGTGTGGCGAGATAACGATAAAGGGTTAACACACGAATCAAATAATGCCGATATCATGTTCAGTAATTGCATATCCCGTGCACACTGGGACGAAAACCGAGCTCATTGCGCTAATCCTGATTTTTATAATCATCACGTGGCCCGTAATGACCTATATGTCAAAAATCCGAGCTGCGTGTGGTGAGATTCTGATATATATATAGGGTTAACACAGGAATCAAGCAATATCCATATCGTGTTCAGGAAAACCATATACCGTGCACACTGGGACGAAAACCGAGCCCAATGCGCTAAAACTGATATATATGATAATCACGTGACCCGTGATGACCTATATATCATAAATCCGAGCTGAGTGTGGCGAGATTCAGATAAAGGGTTAACACACGAATCAAACCATGCCCATATTTTGTTCAGAAAACACATATCCCGTGCACACTGGGACGAAAACCAAGCTCATTGCGCTAATCCTGATATATATCATCATCATGTGGCCCGTGATGACCTATATGTCAAAAATCCGAGCTGCGTGTGGCGAGATTCCGATAAAGGGTTAACACACGACTCAAATCATGCGGATATCATGTTCAGAAAACACATATCCCGTGCACACTGGAACGAAAACCGGGCTCATTGCGCTAATCCTGATATATATCATCATCACGTGGCCCGTGGCGACCCGAGCCGCGTGTGGTGAGATTCTGATAAAGGATTAACACAATACCCATATCGTGTTCATAAAAACCATATCCCGTACACACGTGACCAGTGATGACCTATATATCAAAGCTGCGCATGGTGAGATTAACACGCTATCTCATTCCTGGGACGTAACTCGTGGTCATCAGCCCAAGACACTTCCGGTAGAGTCTCGCGTACAATGGATACTGCTGTTCTAGACTAATATCAGGGTGTTTACACTGTTGTGTCAACGAGTTTATGTGCGAAAATACCACCCCTTTGTGGGAGTTGCGTGTGTTATTATATAAACGGTGATTGTAGTCCAAGGATATAGCGAAAATGGCGATCAGTAAACACGAAATATGAGTCGGTGAAACAATAGGCGCTAGATTCCGCCGGGAACAGACAAAATCGTATTCACGGCTAAAGGGTTTATGTGTTTACTAAGCCCGAGGACAGAATATACTAACACGAATTTATCGCATAAAATGGAAACCATGAACCATGTACATACATCTAGTCAAGATTTCAGAATCTGCTCCAAAATACGACGATTATACACTCAAACAACTGAAGGAAGAACTGCGAAAAAGAAATGGAAAACTCTCTGGTCGTAAACATGAACTAGTTGACCGGTATTAAAGTTTTTGTTGAAAATATACTAAATAATATCATTTCCATTTGTAAAAATATTCACAATTTAAATGATTTTACGAAGTTAAATGAAAAAGAGAGAATATTGAGTAAAACAGTTAATTTTGTGTGCAAAATAATATAAATATTCTCCCGAAATAAGAAAAACTCTCTTTATTGCTACCATATCAGGAATAGAATTAGTCTAGTCGTAATTCTCAGAAAAGACATTTCTAGAAGCATTTCCGCGGAAAAGTTTCAAACCAACTTTTTTTTACCATAATTCGAAGGTGCCGAACACGAATAGACTGCCTGTCGCCCGATTGTATGAACATAGGGTTCAATAAAAGGCTTTTAAAATCTTCGTGTTTTCTTCGCTGGAGGGTTGTTGATACGGCACCGTACAACGTCATATGAAATCACGTAACTGGCCTTGAACATACTCAAAAACTTATATTCTCCTCACGGAATGTTCAAAGCCGCGTTGTATCATGATACTATCATCACAGTAATAATTCTGAAACATTAACATCATATTAATCAGGTACCTACGGTAAGAAATTGCCGTTTTGTATATTTATCGACGATTCTCGTAAGAATTCTCTTATAGTCCGGAAGCCAATAGGGGTACCCTTGCACCCGCCCCATGGTACTTAACTTCACCCCACTCATTTTGTTCATTATTATGTCCTTCAACTTTTAAGCAATGTTTTTTTTTTTTTTTATTATATTTTTTTATTGATAAAGAAGAATAATAACAAAAGAAAGAGACAAAATACATTCACTCATTCATGCTCTCTGTCCAAAACATGGAAGAGTTTCACTCTTCCATGCCCTGGCCTACTTTCTTACCTGTGACATGCAATTAGAAAATATTTAAAGCCACACTATGTGTTAGGACAATTTTAACAGTCATCGTTCAACTTAAAAGCAAGACCAATAATCGATACTAGGTACTACCTTGATATATTTTTTGCATGAAAAGGACTTTCTTTAGCAACAACAATGATAATAAAAAACAATAGATTATTTGTTTGTCTTCAGAATAACTTTAAATTTCCCTTATTAACCGGCTAAAGTGGTCGATGGTTTGCAATATTTAAGGTTTGCAGATTCAATGTTCCAACACTATGTGCAGCTTTAATTGATTTAAGTTCTGAATTTAACATAAACAGTTTAATTAGTAAATTTAACCATATTGAGACCGTATTGTAAATATTGTGAATATTGCATGGTTCGACAGCAAAGGGGAAAAATACACAACGCTCGCTTGAATTGCGTTTGGGACTGTGATTGTAAAATGTTGTGACGTGGTTAAGCATACCATGTATATATTGACGTTCTTGTGAACTGTATTACTGGACCAATAAGAATGAGAATGATCGCTCGGGTACCGGGTAATTGATTTATGCTGTGTGTTGTTCAGGGTCACTGTTAAGGTAGGGTATACTTTGAGTCTGTAAAAGACAGGGTTTTTAATATAATATAATATTATTTTATTTTTAAGGCATTTCGAAGTGCCAGCCACTGATTATCGAAGTCGTGATTCATGTTACATTTTGCGTTGTATCTCTCGCATTCATACCTAAATTGAAGATCGCAAAGGAACGAGCGAAGCGACAGCTGTGTCGGTGTGAATTTGGTCCTATATATTGTTTCAACACTAGTAGGAAAAGGTAAATTTTTGAATATCTGTATTCATGATCGATACCTATAATGATATTCTTTTTTGTTAGATCAATTGGAAATTGGTTGTTTCTTGTCCATGTTTTAATTTCTAGTATAAAGGTTTGGACGTGGGGACAATCCCAGAAAATATGAGATATATATATATCTTTATTTCCTCCATCTAGGAGAGTATGTTTTACAAAAAAAAAACATAATTTATTTTTATAATAATAATGCAGAGAAGACAATAGATAATAATTCCCGCCACCACGAAGCACAAGCACTCATCGAAACAAACTCGCATAAGCACATAATCTCATCAGCTAAAAATTATATACATACATGCACATACACCCTCGCCAATACACACACGTATACAGTAGGTCGTACAACACAAATATAAACTACATTTATGCGGGTGCACAATCATACTTATATACACATGTGTGTACATACATACATGTGCGTACACATAACTACACATAGATCAGGGCGGCCACGCATACCGGTCGGTTATAAGGCAATCCTTAATACCGTGATATGCGTTGCCGCCCCAAGCTGCTAATGTGTACAGATTATGGATACATACATATATACACACACACACACATGTACACACACACATATATAATACATACACACACATGCATACGTACACACACATATATTTATATTTGTAATGGAAAATGCCTATACCGTACGGTCACCGACCCGTAGTTGATAACTACTAAACATTAACAAATGATACCAGGACATGCCGGGATGCGGAATTCACTGGGAATTGAATGGAAGATAATCGACTTATTTTAGTTAAGAACGTGAGTGTATCATTATCTATTGTTCTGATTAAGATATATGTGTATGTTTGACGTCACGAAAGCAACAGAGGAATTAACAATGCAAATACAATTTATCTTGCAGTTTACGTCGTTGGTTACGAGCGGACAAAAACACCCATGTATACCACAAACGGCGCGTTGCCCTTAAAAAGAAACGAGCCATAGTGGAATCCGCATCACGGCAATCTTCCGGCACGTACCCTAGAAATATGCGTATAATGTCTTCGAGTGGCATATTGTCAATATGAGTGAACATTGAACACGAAAATTTATCAAAAAAATCATACCAAATGGTATTTCTGATATGAATCAGAGCATAACACTCAAACAGAATATGCACAAGCTTATCGACGAAACCCCGTCCGCAGGCACCGCATGTGGAAGGTGTTGAGATAGCTTCAGAACAAATGAGCTGAGCCGCTGTATGGAAATTATTCTTTTCTGAGGGGAACTACTTACACATTACCCACAGGTATGACATATCAAGATTGGTATGCACCAATTTAAATTTCTGAAAAGAATTATCGTTCTCAATCCTGTATAACCACTCACGCTCCCAGTGCAGTGCCGTCAAGTTGACAAGGGTTTTCCATGTGCACTTATCAGGAAATAATGAAGATGATATGTAATCGTGTACATAAGTAATTAAGTCGTGTTCTTGTAAGGCCTTGAAAAGATCTTTGAAGTAAAGATTCTTGTTCGAATCGGAAATGGACGAACAGTAGAATTGGAGTAACCGTAGAATAAATATTTCTTTGACAGCTTTGGAAGTATTTAAATTGCACAGGGAATAGACAAATGACATTTTTCTTCGGTATATGTACCATTCAAGCGGATAGGCTCCCAAGAGACCAAGTGCCATGTCAGTTCTGGTTCGCACATGCAAGCCTTGTATGTGTTTCAAGCACAAGCGGTGAGACCTTTCGAGGCGGTCGCTATCAGTTTTAGTTAAAGAATGCAGAAGC
This sequence comes from Siphonodentalium dalli, assembly GCA_032622095.1. Taxonomy (NCBI): domain Eukaryota; kingdom Metazoa; phylum Mollusca; class Scaphopoda; order Gadilida; family Siphonodentaliidae; genus Siphonodentalium; species Siphonodentalium dalli. The sequence continues at coordinate 142,742,149 of CP136063.1, forward strand.
TCTGAGCCATATAAGCCACATGGAAGTACAACAGATTGATAAAATTTGAAGCTGCTGGCGGGTGTTATACCACCGATATGTAAGCCAGCATTGGATAACATAAAATACGTTCCACGCAGTTTAGAGCATATGTTTTCAACAAATTTTGAAACAAAGTTAATCTTTTCTAAGGGAATTCCAAGATGAGTGACACTTTCCGTATCTGTTATGCGTGACTGTCCAACAACCAGAACAGTTGGGAGCGAGCCGAAACAACCGTGGACTCGTTAAATACAATAATAACTGTTTTCTGTGGGTTATATCGATATCTCCACGTGCGACAGTAGTTTACACATGTATCAATAAGCGATTGTAAACCACTCTTGGACAGTGACAAAAGAGCCATGTCGTCCGCGTGTGTTGGGCTTGCACAATTAACGCCCTGTAAACATAGGCCACAATTTGAAAGTTCTAGATTGGCCAACAAATCGTCAATATATATGGTATAAAACAAAGGGGACAATGTACTTCCCTGGCGCGTTCCTTGTAACATCGGAAGCCAACGAGAGGTGTGACCCATGTATTTTAAGCAACATTGGATATCAGACAGAAGATGCGAAATAATTCTCCCGAGCTTGCCTTGGAATTTCCTATGATACAGTTTATGTAATAGCCCCTCGACCCAGACGGTATCGAAAGCTTTCCACACGTCTAAGAAGCAAGAAAATAATCTGCTCTGCCTCTCAGACGTGTAGGATATGCATTCCGTTACAAGGAAAGATGACATCATGCAGCTGACCCCTCGTTGGAATCCGTTTTGCAAGGGATGCAAGTTCAGTAAGGAGGGTGTATAAGTTTCGAGTCTTTGTAAGATAAGTCTCTCAAATAGCTTGTATAAACATGGTAGAAGGGTAATTGCCCGATAGCTATCGAATGAGTCCTTGGGCTTCGGGTGCTCTTTATAAAGTGAAAAAACAACACCTTTTTTAGCAGATAAAGGAACACATTCTTGACTTATAACTTGATTAAACAGGTAAGAAATTGCTTCCGCTAACATATTACCACCAAAAATAATGTGTTCATAATTAATTCCATCAAAGCCGGCCGCTTTGTTTGGCTTTAAGCATTTATAAAGAGAAATCACCTCAGTAGGTGTTGTCGGAAACATTACAAGACTATCGACGTGATTGGATGTATTTTGAGAACGTTCCTGGTCGACAAAACTATTGACAGTCTCAAAGTGCTTCTGGTCAAATTGGGGATCAACTAGACGTGTTGAGAAAATTTGCTCATAGTAAGAGGCTCAACCCTCGATGATTTCAGATTTATCTCTAAGAATCTGGCCATTGTGTGTGAAAAAAGAAGATGCAAGAGTTCCACGGTCTCTTCTTTTGGCATTAAAAAGTTTAAAGACCGTTGCTTGGTCACTTTCGGCACACTTGTCGATTTCTTCGTTAAAGCTATCCAGATATTACATCGAAGCCCTGCGATAAGCGCGTCTAAACGAACACTTGGCTGCTTTGTAAGCATCATATAAAATTCCATTCCGGGGCCTACATGCCGCGATCCAGACTGATCTCTTCGTGTGCATTTGATTATGTAAGTAGCTTAGTTCTTTGCTCCAGATAGGTTTCAAGAATGACTTGTATTTCTTTTTCGGTACGTTTTTCTCAGCGCTATTCCTGATAGCAGAGCATATAGAGTCGTAATAATTGTTGAGATCATTCCGATTAATTACTGATTGTGCAGGCAATTGTGAATTGAGATCACGCTGGTAAGACACAATTAGGCTGTCATTAGACTTAAATCTTGACCAGTTAAAATTCTGCACTTGAAAGCTATGCACAGTAGAATTAGTGGGGATGGATTTCAAGGCAAGATTCATATGAACTATGAGTGGTCTGTGATTTGAAACATTTCGGCTGTCGTCATCTAAAACACTGCAACTCGAAATAATAGCATCATCGGAACAGCTGATCAGTATATGATCTATAACCGAGCCGGCGTACCCCATAGCTGGGACGTATGTGACGTCCATATTATAGCAACCGTCATTCACGGACTTGAGCCTAAGAAGCTCCATCAGCTTCTTTAGCTCACTTCCACGTTCATCCAGCCGCCGTGTACAAGCGTTAAAGTCACCAATGAAGAACACTTTACCTTGAGATGAGAATGTGAACCAAAGATCGTGTAGTTTCTTCAGATATTCAAGAAAAAGTTCTAGTGTATAATTAGATGACGGTAGATATACTTGTATGATGTATATATAGTACTCCCCCATATTAATTTGTATACCGATTAACCGGTCATCATCGATCGGTAACTGCGATACTCTTCCTCCGAACCTCTCTCTATTCCAAAGGAGTGCAACACCACCAGGCGTGTGTCCCCTCTGCATAGGAAGCCGCTGGGAGGAGTCGCTAATGGCACAAAAGACGTATCGACTGTTTATTGACTGAAAAAACAATAAGTATTTTTTTGCTAACCAATGCTCTGAAATTCCGCAAATGTCGATGTTTTCTTCGTCTAGCAGTTTACTCAAATAGTAGGCAGACGATAGAATGCCAGTCGCGTTCCACGTGGCTAGACTAAACATGACGACAGAAAAGATTAAATCTTGGGAAAGTGTCCTTGTAACACCAGTACACGAGGCTACATGTACATGTTGACACGGTTGAGCGTATAAAACATAACTCAGTAAAAATACAAGAGATACAATCTGAAACAAAGAACAAGGTTTGAGGTGCATCGTCAGGAGTTATTTGTGAGTTAAACTTTTCTGAAAGAAATACATGCACTTGAACACAACACTAGTGATCAATATTCTGATTCGATCTGACGTTTCGGTTCTTGTAAACGTTGTGTGGTACCCAAGGTGTGGCGGAAACATCAGACGGCCAGAACAAATCGGCTAGAACGTCATCTATACTCTCGCAGTCAATGTTGATCCTGGCTGATACATAGCCGTTCGGTTGGCGGGGTTTAAAAATACGAATAACAGTGAAATTGATGCCATTGTCTTCCAGGTAACGTCTAACTGTTCCCGCTGTAACTCTGTCCTCTAGATTGGAGAGAAACACGCGACATGTTTTCAGAGGTTCCTGGTTTCGCTGTTTGAAGAACGTTGCACTTCTGTCTGTGCGATGATTGGGTTCATAGCCAACATGTTGGTCATGCGGAATGTCGCGACGACTGTCATTGGAATCTAAGGTGCTATCCACGGAATGAGGTGAATGATTCCTTGTATTTCTGGGTACATTGACTGGTGTACTCTTTGTCGAGGAAACATCTTTCGTAGGGCGATCAGAGTACCCAGCAATATCAACAACTGTTAGTTTGGAGAATCCGAGATCGGATTTTTGAACTTGAGTTGTCGAAATATCACCAATGGTAGATAGGGATGGCCTAGAAAACTTAGCCGAAGTCGAGGAAGACGAATGAGGTGTGTAAGATGTTCTATCCAGAGGTGTGTCACAAAGCTTCAGGATTCCCTTCGATATATCAGTTTGACATTTGTTAATGAGAAGGACGGAATCAGAGAGCGATTTTGTAAAGGTATCAAGCTTTCCAATAGTTTCGGTCGAAAATGATTTCATGGTAGATTTTGCAAAGTTCATGAAATCTTTTGTCATTTTTCGTCAGAAGGAAGTTTTTTCTTGAGTGCGTCATTCATTGTAGCAATTGAACCAGTGTGAGACTTAATCCAGTTGTCGGTGTCAGATAAACACTTTTCAAGAGAATTAATGTCATTTTGAATATCTCTCATAGAATGTTTGTTACATACTTTATAGTCTGCAAGATCAGAACTGAGTTTTCTGGTTGACTTGTCATCGCTTACAAATTCTTCAAACATAACAGAGACGGTAGACTCAAGTTTCGCATACTTTGTAATAAGTTCAGGTACAGCGTCTAAGCATTGCAATTTATGTTCCAATGTCGTTACACGGGATTCTAAACTGGCTAGTTGGCCCTTAAGAGAAGGTATCTCGTGAATACAATTATCTGTTGCAGAAAACTGGTCGGTTTTTATAAGAAGTAGTTCCTTGTGAATATTCAGAAGTGAAGAGGCAACAGATGGAGAAAGGCGAGATGAGTCATCATGCTCGATGTCATAATCGCGTGATTTCGGCTGTGAAAGACTTGTTTGAGGACGCAAGTTCCTGGACTTGCTGATGATGTCATTCAGGGATTCCGAGTTCTCGTCTACGAGAAAGGAAAACAAGTTAAAAATGTCGAGGGAAAGTTTTTCTGAGATGGATTCATTAGACTTGCTGGACTTGATCCGTTGTTTCAGAATCGATGAAGGATCGTATGGAAATGAAGGAAGACATTTCGCCTGGTTGAAAGCATAACACCTTAAGCGCTTTAGTGCATCCTCATCATAAGCACAGTCTTGAATGGAGCTAACGAGTTCTACTTTTGTGGTAGAATGAAGAGCAGTTTTTACTGCGAGAAAATGTGGAGCGATAATTTGGTCATTGCTAACATCATCATCTGAAGTGAGCTTTGAAAGTTCCGAGTACAATGAATGCAGGGAATCGAATATGGCACTTTTGGCGTAACAGTGATCAACATCTGATTGTCTGCGACTGGACATACCGTTGTTGTATCTTGGTACAGCAATACTATTGAGTTGAGTGTCATTCAATATGTCCATTGAGCTAGTAATCAGGCCGTCCATTTAAGTGTTTATTGTATCAGCCAACAGTGTGAGACCCGAAACCAATTAAACAGTAGGGAATTCCCCAGGTGCACTTCGGCGAGCCGAAGTACTCGTGGTACTCATGCGTGACATTTTTGGCCGGCGAGAAATCCTCTTCTATGGACGTTCATAGTGAGTACAGTTCACGATTGGGTAGGAGCAGTGTTGGAAAAACATGGCGACGATTACAAAATCAATTGAACAAAAGTATTTTTACCACCTTGTGAGAATCCAACGCGGATCACAAAACATTCCATGCCCACACGAAGCGCGAGGAACACCACAATAAGGCACTGTTCATCGTTTTATCATGGCACTTCTCATTTTGAGAAATAAAGGGATATATTGCGGAGCACAAAAAAGTATCGGGCTCATTGCGCTAATCCTGATATATATCATCATCACGTGGCCCGTGGCGACCCGAGCCGCGTGTGGTGAGATTCTGATAAAGGATTAACACAATACCCATATCGTGTTCATAAAAACCATATCCCGTACACACGTGACCAGTGATGACCTATATATCAAAGCTGCGCATGGTGAGATTAACACGCTATCTCATTCCTGGGACGTAACTCGTGGTCATCAGCCCAAGACACTTCCGGTAGAGTCTCGCGTACAATGGATACTGCTGTTCTAGACTAATATCAGGGTGTTTACACTGTTGTGTCAACGAGTTTATGTGCGAAACCACCCCTTTGTGGGAGTTGCGTGTGTTATTATATAAACGGTGATTGTAGTCCAAGGATATAGCGAAAATGGCGATCAGTAAACACGAAATATGAGTCGGTGAAACAATAGGCGCTAGATTCCGCCGGGAACAGACAAAATCGTATTCACGGCTAAATTGTTTATGTGTTTACTAAGCCCGAGGACAGAATATACTAACACGAATTTATCGCATAAAATGGAAACCATGAACCATGTACATACATCTATTCAAGATTTCAGAATCTGCTCCAAAATACGACGATTATACACTCAAACAACTGAAGGAAGAACTGCGAAAAAGAAATGGAAAACTCTCTGGTCGTAAACATGAACTAGTTGACCGGTATTAAAGTTTTTGTTGCAAATATACTAAATAATATCATTTCCATTTGTAAAAATATTCACAATTTAAATGATTTTACGAAGTTAAATGAAAAAGAGAGAATATTGAGTAAAACAGTTAATTTTGTGTGCAAAAAAATATATATTTTCTCCCGAAATAAGAAAAACGCTCTTTATTGCTACCATATCAGGAATAGAATTAGTCTAGTCGTAATTCTCAGAAAAGACAGCATTTCCGCGTAAAAGTGTCAAACCAACTTTTTTACCATAATTCGAAGGTGCCGAGCACGAATAGACTGCCTGTCGCCCGATTGTATGAACATAGGGTTCAATAAAAGGCTTTTAAAATCTTCGTGTTTTCTTCGCTGGAGGGTTGTTGATACGGCACCGTACAGCGTCATATGAAATCACGTAACTGGCCTTGAACATACTCAAAAACTTATATACTCCTCACGGAATGTTCAAAGCCGCGTTGTATCATGATACTATCATCACAGTAATAATTCTGAAACATTAACATCATATTAATCAGGTACCTACGGTAAGAAATTGCTGTTTTGTATATTTATCGACGATTCTCGTAAGAATTCTCTTATAGTCCGGGAGCCAATAGGGGTACCCTTGCACCCGCCCCATGGGACTTAACTTCACCCCACTCATTTTGTTCATTATTATGTCCTTCAACTTTTAAGCAATGTTTTTTTTTTTTTTTTATTATATTTTTTTATTGATAAAGAAGAATAATAACAAAAGAAAGAATTCACTCATTCATGCTCTCTGTCCAAAACATGGAAGAGTTTCACTCTTCCATGCCCTGGCCTACTTTCTTACCTGTGACATGCAATTAGAAAATATTTAAAGCCACACTATGTGTTAGGACAATTTTAACAGTCATCGTTCAACTTTAAAGCAAGACCAATAATCGATACTAGGTACTACCTTGATATATTTTTTGCATGAAAAGGACTTTCTTTAGCAACAACAATGATAATAAAAAACAATAGATTATTTGTTTGTCTTCAGAATAACTTTAAATTTCCCTTATTAACCGGCTAAAGTGGTCGATGGTTTGCAATATTTAAGGTTTGCAGATTCAATGTTCCAACACTATGTGCAGCTTTAATTGATTTAAGTTCTGAATTTAACATAAACAGTTTAATTAGTAAATTTAACCATATTGAGACCGTATTGTAAATATTGTGAATATTGCATGGTTCGACAGCAAAGGGGAAAAATACACAACGCTCGCTTGAATTGCGTTTGGGACTGTGATTGTAAAATGTTGTGACGTGGTTAAGCATACCATGTATATATTGACGTTCTTGTGAACTGTATTACTGGACCAATACGAATGAGAATGATCGCTCGGGTACCGGGTAATTGATTTATGCTGTGTGTTGTTCAGGGTCACTGTTAAGGTAGGGTATACTTTGAGTCTGTAAAAGACAGGGTTTTTAATATAATATTATATTATTTTATTTTTAAGGCATTTCGAAGTGCCAGCCACTGATTATCGAAGTCGTGATTCATGTTACATTTTGCGTTGTATCTCTCGCATTCATACCTAAATTGAAGATCACAAAGGAACGAGCGAAGCGACAGCTGTGTCGGTGTGAATTTGGTCCTATATATATATTGTTTCAACACTAGTAGGAAAAGGTTAATTTTTGAATATCTGTATTCATGATCGATACCTATAATGATATTCTGTTTTGTTAGATCAATTGGAAATTGGTTGTTTCTTGTCCATGTTTTAATTTCTAGTATAAAGGTTTGGACGTGGGGACAATCCCAGAAAATATGAGATATGGTTTCCTGTACATTATGACAGCGATTGCAAAAATCGTCGAGTCTAAGGTTAGCCATCTTCAGAAATTTATTGGTACTAATAATTCGTGTGTTTATTCTGAATTGGAGCCACTGTAATTTCGTATCGGTTGTCGTTTTAAAGGGCATGCTCAAATATTCTTCCCAATTTTCTATCTTCTCGCCTATTTCGGATTCCCATTTTTGGCATGCATTCGGAATAGTTTTCCCATTTGTTAGAGTTTTGTAAAATAATTGCCCGCCTTTTGCGTCATGGAGTATCGGAGCGAGATTGTTGGGTAGGAATGGACATGGCATACGGATTAAGCGTTGATTAAGAGAACTTGCCAATGAGAAAATCTGACGCTTTATGTTGTTGATTGTTATGAAATCGACGCGGATGTTGAAAGTTGCATATAATGTGAATGGGGTATGGAATTTATTATCTGATTGGAATAGATCATTTATATAATATATTCCCGCATCTTTCCACGACTTAAAGTTGATCGACGATTGTTCGGATTATTCCAGATAGTTGAGGCCATAATATTATTATTTGCATTATTTAGTCGCATAAATTTACACCATGCGCGGAAGACGTCTCTCCAGAATGGATTTGCGAACTTGTCTGTTTGCTTTACAATATAATTTGCGTGGTATGTCAGAAGGAGTTGGTCGTTTAAGAGAGGGGTGGTATTGCATAGTGAAGCCCACTTCGATTGTTTGCAAATCAAACGTCGTATCCAGGTAATTTTCATGGCGGCATCAAAGTTTTCAACATTAATCATCTTCAAACCTCCGTACATATGGTCAGCACATAATTGTTTTCTTTTTATTCTATCGCGTTTGGAATTCCAAATGAAATTATATAGACAGGTATTTAGGGCTTTCAAAAAGGCTGTATCCGGACTTGGGAGAGCTATAAATAGGTGTGTTAATTTAGGTAAGATTAGTGATTTGATAACTGTTATTCTACCTAAAGGGGTCAGGAGTATGTGTTTCCAAATTTTTGTGGTCCTATCAATATCTTCGAGTTTATAACTGTAGTTTATATTCATGTTTGTTAAATTAGTGTCGAAATGAATGCCTAGAAAATTAAAGGTGTTTACGGTTGACAGGTTTAATTCCGAAAGCACTTGTCGTATTTTATTTTGTGACTCAATCCCTATCCACGCTGCTTGACATTTTTCAGGATTTATGCGCAGACCCGATACCCGAGCAAATTCGTCCAGTGTTAAGTACGATTCGCGTAGACTATTTTCAGAACCATCAAGTATGAGCGTCGTGTCGTCCGCATATTGTGTTATTTTGTACTCTGAACCGCCGAGTAAAATCCCTTTAATTGTATTGTTAGCCCTAAAACTTCGGCACAGAGGAGAAAGATATACGGGGATATTGGGTCACCCTGGCGGCAGCCTCTCCCTAACATGAAGCTCTGAGAAATACCATTAATCAGAATAGATGAACTGGCATTCTCATACAAAATTGATATCCATTTTTTTACTGCATCTCCAAAATTAAAAAGGTCAAGACATTTTCTTATAAATGACCAGGAAACAGTGTCAAATGCTTTTTCAAAATCGATAAGGAGTAGTAGGCCAGATTTATTTTCTTGCTTTGTCCTGTGAATTATGTCATATATAAGTCGGGTGTTGTCACCTATATATCTACCAGCTAGAAACCCAGTTTGATCGGAGTTGATTGTAGATGGGAGCACACGTTTTATTCTGTCAGCTATGCATGACGAGGCTAGTTTGTAGGATGTATTCAAGAGGGTGATGGGACGCCAGTTTTTTATCATCTGCCTATTTTTATCCTTTTTGGGTATCAACGTTATAATGCCTTGTTTTTGTGTGATTGATAGCTCCCCCATTGAAAACGATTCATTGGGCGACTCTGTTAAGAAGGGGCCAAGGTCAGACCAATTTTTTTTATAAAATTCATAAGTGTATCCGGATGGCCCTGGGCTTTTATTGTTTTTGGTGGTCTTAAGCGCATCTGTTAATTCTTGCAAGGTTAAAGGTCCTTCAATACTCGAGGCCTGCATGGTGCTTAGTTTAGGAACGGTTCCATCGTTAAGAAGGGATTTTAAATCGCGATCGTCCATTGACCTATATGAGTATAAATTAAGATAAAAATTTCGGACTTCTTTCATGATATCGGTTTGTTTTGTGATTGTACTATCATTCGCCACTGTCAGGCTGGTCAGGGCTTTGGAAATGTAATTACGTTTTTATAAATTTAGAAAATATTTTGTTGGTTTTTCGCCTTCCTCTATCCATTTTGCACACGATCTAACCATGGTTCCGCGGATTGTTTCTCTTCGCATTGCTTCCATTTCGACTTCTACTTTTTCTAAGTCTTCCATTATTTTTTGCTTTTCTTCAGAGCTATATGATGGATGCTCAAGATCAGAAATAATTTTTGCCTTTTTTAATGTTAGATTTTTCTCAATTTTTATTCGCTCACGTTTTCGTATGCAGAAATAGTCGTTTTCCAATGGAGCAATTTATAGTGTTTTTTTCCTCATTTGAGGAGTAAGAATATCTTATTTTGTTTTCAGCTATGATTCCTTTTACTAAATCGACATATTCTCTACAGTATAACAGAGAATTATTAAATTTCCAAAAACCTGGGCCAGTCTTGATGTCACTGACGTTTAATGGGAGTGAAATAATAGAATGATCTGTTTTGTATCCGGGTAAAATTGTCAGTCCTTTTCCCACTAGATTAAGGAGGTCCTCCGAAATAAAAAAATAATCTAGCCTCGCCATTTTAACTGGGGATTTTCTTCTCCACGTATATCGTCTTTCTTGTTTGTTAAATAATCTCCACACGTCAACTAGTTCGAGGCTGCCGGAAAGGTCCGCAACTTCATTTTGGGCGTGAGGGTTGTTTAAATGTTTGTAGTTATAAGTGTCTAAGTCTTGTTTCTGTACCAGATTCCAGTCTCCACACATGATTATTTGCGTGTTCCCAATCTGGGTAATTATTATTTTTAGGTTAGAGTAAAATGCTGGATTATCTTCATTTGGCCCATACAAGTTCACCAAACTTAAACGTATATTTTCTATGGTTATGTCGAGTATAATAAAATTTCCACCAGAATCTTTATGTGTTTCGTGGATACTATATTCAAAGTTATTTCTAAATATAATAGCTACACATCTAGCCTGGGAAGTATAAGATGACATTATCGCTTTGCATCCCCATTCTGTTTCAATACACCTTTCCATGTGTTTAGTGAAATGTGTGTCTTGCAAGCAATATATCGAGCCCTCCATGTTACGAATGTGGTGAAAGACGTCTCGGCGTTTCTCGGCTTGGTTAAGTCCACGGCAGTTCAGAGACAAAATTTTAATAGTACTCATTGATATTATATGCGGACGCCCTAGCTGCCGAACCAGAAATGTGTACTATTTGGTAATGTATACGGTACATATATGCATATAACATTATGGTACATTTTGATGTCACATTCATTCGCACTAAGAAAAGAGACACATGCATAACAAAGGTAGAGTACAGAAATAGCAAAAACAAAGACAAATACATACCGGTTGAAGGTTGTTGTCAGCTTGGATGGACAACACTGACCGCCCAGTGGTGGCAATATATAATATAGGTTAGGGGAATTGGCTTGCCACAACCCCGGGGAAAAAAATAAAAAATAAAAAATAAATAAAGGGGGGGGGGGGTTGTCTGAGGCAACATACATATACACGAAGACATTAAAGTGTAGTGAACAAGATTCTGATTACCTGTTATAATAACATAATTATTTATACCATGATATATCCTGACCACAATACCTACACGAGTCAGCACATACATATATTTATTGAGTAAGTATTATATTATCTATTTTAGTCATGTGAAGTGGTGCTCCAGGCAGAACAAACTACATAGGGTGAAATACCAATTAAGACAGGGGTCAATATCAGCACCCTGTTTGAAATTGTGGTATATTCTACATTATATTATATGTAATCCAGAGTGCCTTTCAAGGCTTGAATAAAATGAAACTGTTCATGGAGAAAATGACAGCACATTTGTTAAATCTGGACGTTTTGAGCATATAGTTGGCTTCAGCCAGTCCGCTATATTTAGATACTCGGCAAACCGATCGATAAATGGACAAATTCCAACAATTATTAACACTTAATAGAGACGGGTGATTATTGTTAACTGTGTTCGTGTGACACCAATAATTAGGCCAAAAGTCAGGTTATTCATTGTGCTTTCCGTTTGTGCTGACTCAGAATGTGTCAAAATAAGATGTGGAGTTTAATGTATCATTCGTAATTCTGGATTTACTATGGATCATATTGTGTCTCTTCTGAACAAAAGTTATGTCAGGATTACTTTAAAGGATGACTTAATTTATGAAAAACCCTAAGAATTGTTTTATTTGGAGATTGACGGGATTACAAAGTAAAAGGGTCGAATGTTTAACAGCTGTTTAAGGTAAATCCAAAGTAGATATTAGGTGGCACTGCTCGCGTCATACATGGCGTGGGGCCGCTGGAGGAATGTACTTTTCAAACAAATTGTATGTCAAAGGGTCAAAGACTATTCAATTTCATGAGAATCTACATTATTGGGGGGGGGGGGAGGGGGGGGGGGGGTATTTTTTGGTATATTATAAAAAATATGTATAATATGCAAAACAATGTATCTAATATAACCATCTAATCAAGAATAATACTGAACTCATGTCACTGCATGTCAAGTGACTGCATTCCAGCTATAAAAGTAGCTTACATTGGGGTAGGATGCTTGCTGAAAATCGCCGAGTTTAACAGGGAGACATTTCGGTGTAAAATATAATTTGTAGTTAAATATATATGATATAATTATGTAATCAAGTGTAATTCTGAAGTCACGTCTTTACTGAATGACTAAATTTAGGCTATGAAATAAGGCTTATTTTTTAAAGGATATTTAGTGTTGGGGATTATATAATTTGCCACAACTGGGGTTTTAGGGATTCTATTAAAGCAATTATATTGGTTAAGGGGGTGTTTGGATCACAAGATATCTTGTGATTGGATTAGGTCATTTTTCAAAATCATTACATCATTAGGTCACATGCTACAAAAATACAACATATTTACATACACAGCTAGCATCTGAGCATATCTCAACATATTAATTGTCAATTATTTTGTTTAGCTCTTCATGTGTATGGAATTTTTCAATTTTCCCAGATGAGAGCTTCAGGTATAGTTTGCCATTTGTGAGCCAAGAGTTTTGAACACACGTAGATTTGAAAGCCTTAGTAAGCAGTTCATGATTCAGCTGTGTGGCATCCTCAACAATAGAAATGCCTGATTTCTTCAGGTTACTCCTGGCCTCAATGACGTCATATTTAGTGAATCTGTTTACAAACTTAACAATAATAGCCCTCGGTTTACGTCGCTGATTGCTTTGTTCCTGAATGTCTTTCACTTGTGATGTGCCTTTAAAATGTTTTCCTATCCTGTGTCATATGTCGATTTCACTCACATGTAGATCTAAGTTAAGACGTCTCTTAAACAGTTCCAACACTTTCCTTCTACAGTCTTTAGCCGTCTCTTTACTGTCCGACTCCTCTATGCCAAAAATGCGAATACTGTCCTTTCTCCCCTGTTGTTCTAAGTCATTATATCTGTACTTCATTTTATTCAGTTCTTCTGACATATCATTTTCTCTTTTTTCGAACTCTGTTATTTTTTTTTTTTTCCACTTCCAGTACTTTTATTTTATTTTCAAACGCAATAACCTTTTCATTGAAAGCCTGAAGAATCTCTTCTTTAAATTTACTAACAATATGTCCAAAATTTTGTATCTGCGATTGCTGTTCCTTAGAATATGAATCGTGATTCTTTGTCGACGTTTCTGTAAGTGTGTCAACTCTAGCAATTAAATTCTGAAGTTGTTTAGGGATATCACCGAAAATTGGAGACGGAGGGGTGGCACCCGGTTTTCCCATAAAGTCTTCCATTGTTAGTTGTTTTTTAGGTTCCGGATTGAAACTGTCGTCACTCTCCAGTGTTGAGTTAGATTTATCACTATTACTGTGTTTCTTGTTTTGTTTTCTTTTGTTTGTCATTTGGTATTGTTTATTTATCTTTGTGTATTCAAGATGGCGGCCACTGGGCGGTCACTGAAGTCCGCAATTAAACGCAGAAATAGGGCATCACTGTTCCACTGCTAAATGTATTTTCGCGAGTGTCTCATACCTCTTAGTTTCTGAAGCAATTCCTGTCTATTAGGAACACCGACCCCCCTATCGCAGCTGACTTATTAAGTTAAATGGACTTCGTTTTAAAATGCGTCCGATCGCTGCAACGTCATAACCGGAAGTGCCTTTTAAGCAATGTTAATAAGAAAAAAAAATGGCCGTGTAGACTTCAGACAAGATGGCGTCCATCCTGGCCGCCATTTTTCAGATCAGACCCTGAGTCAGTTTTATGCAAATTATAGCGGGAAAATCTAGTAAAATGTATACAAATGTATATATTTTCGTGAAGCTAAGACATAATGACACTTTTTTGGCGCAAAATTGAAACTCACCCTCCAAAATGGCCGCCAAACGAATATCTTCTAGATCAGTTCATATTGTTTGGAACTGGTTGAGTAATATGACTTTATTTTGTGTTTTGTATATTAACGGATTATTGGAGCGGCGTGTATGAATACAGTATACAGTGAGTTGCTGAATTGTCATGTGTGAGGTGTATATGCAAGTACGGAAGGTATAAGTGGTCGTGTGTGTGGGTATTCGTATATCTGGAAGGGCTCACCATTGGTGAGGTGTATATGTATACATGGATTGACCCTATGATCATGGGTATGGCAAATAGGTATACATGTAGTGGCTGTATGGTCCATAGTGAGATGAATATGTATGCACTGAATGAATGTATGATCGTGAATGTGGTGCATATGTATACATAGAGTGACTATATGGTCATGTGCCAGGTGTAGGAGTACATCTGGTGTTCATGCATGGTAAATCGTGGCTGTATCGTCATTTGTGGTATGTACGGGTATAACCAAGTATGGCTGTATGGTCAGGTGTACGTGTATAAAGTGGGTGACTATATTGTCATTTGTGTGGTGTTTATGTACATATGGAGTGACTGAGGTAATGGGTGGGTTGTACATGTGTACCTTGGGTGGCTATCGCTTTCCACAATAACTCAAGGATATGTTAATCAATAGAGAGGTCATGTCAGAGAGTTCTCCATCTTGATGGTGTTTATGTACATGGGGGGAAACGTTAAACGTGGAAACCGTTAGCCACCCATTATCACACAGTCATTCCATATATACATAAACACCACAGACACAACACTATAGTTACCCAATGTTTATAAGTACACCTGACCCATTACCACGGATGACCATACATCCCTGAGTCACAATGGAGGCCCACCGGGTATACTCCTAAACATGTATATGGGTGATGAATACCACTTTATTTTGATCTGCGAGTCTCTTACTGAAGTACGCAAAAAGTACATTGATGCATATTTTTATACGAAACTAAATGAATTTAAGTTGTACGAATTATTTAACTCTGGACATGAAAAGATAAATGATGGTCTTGCACTTTTTATCAAACACGCTACTGAAACGCTGTAACCACCTCGAGAGCTTACACTCGTATGTGTGCATCCGGAGGGGAAATATGTGATGACTTATACAACATTCATGATTATAATTGGAATCACATTTAAATAACAAAACAAAAAGATCATACATTTTTGCTTCCATGCTCATTAATTGATATCATCACATATGTTATTACTTGTAATGATCTCTTATGTCAATTGTGATAAGGAGAGATATTAATAATAAACTTGAACTTGTTCCATAACCATATAGTCACTCTGTGTATACCCATGCATTCACCTCACGATTGGCCATACGGTAATCCCCTGTATACATATTCTCCACACAGATGGTCAAATAGACATTCAATATATACATCAACACCACAACAATGACCATAAAGTCACTCCAGGTATACATATACACATCACCAATGGCCATATAGCCACTCGCTTCATACACATACCCTCACCCATGCCACCTTGTATACTCCTTCAACTGACATATGTCCATATAGTCACCCCGTGTTTACCTATTCAAAACATTCATACATGATCATGGTCAATCCTTGTATACATATTCACCTCACCATTGGCCATGTCACTCCATGTATCCCTATGTGTCGCACCATAGCCGAATAGTGACAGAAGATATACTAATACACCCCAGCTATGTCAGAAAAGTCACTCCATGTATTCATATGCACCTCACCCATGGCCATATAGCCACTCGCTATAAACACATACCCCTCGCACATGACCATATTACAACACGTGTGTATACCCGTATAACCTACACATGACCATACCGTCACGAGTCACCAAGCAGGAACACCAGGTATACTCATACACATGACACATGACCATTTAGTCACTCCCTGTATATATATTAATTACATTTATGATCATACAGTCACTCCTTGTATACCTACATGTACTCATATCACCATTGACCATACAGTCACTACATGTATACCTATTCGACAAGCATAGTCATACAACCACTCGATATATACATATGCAGCCCACCCTAGACCATACAGTCGCTCCAGGTATACATATACACATCACCAACGGCCATTCAGCCCTTTCAGATATACAAAACACCTGCACACACGACCACTCAAACCTTCCATACTTGCATATACACCTCACACTTGACAATTCAGCAACTCACTGTATAATCATACAAGCCATCCATGATCATACAGCTAATCCCTATACACCCACCAATGATAATACATCCACGAGATATATAAATATATACCACAAGGACACTCCATATATACCCACACACTCGATAATGTCCACCAGCTTACTCCAGGTATGCATATACACTTCAATCATGACCGTACAGTCATTCCATGTATACCTATACGCATTACCCGTAACCATAAAATAACTCCCTATTTATCCACACACCCCATCCATGATCATACAGACAACACCTGTACATCCCACCATGACCTTACAGTCACTCCATTTATACATAATCAACACATTGATGACCATGTAACTATATTCATACACCACATCAATGTCCATACAGGCACATCGGGTGCACCCGTACTGGATATACACAACCATACAACATACAGTCACTCCATTCATACCGATTCACCTCACACATGACCATGACCTCTCCCTGTATACCTATACATCTTACAATGGACAACCCACACATAACCATATAGTCACTCATTGTATACCTATTGACACCATTCATGACATACAATAACTCCCTGTATACCTATTCACCTCAACTATGATCATAGAGTAACTCCCTGACTACCATCTTGGCATCCACCCTGCATCCAGTTGATATTTTTTGTTACCATAATGGACCAGAATAGCCACAGATTATGGTTCATCTCGGTTCCGTCTCAACGTTCTGCCCATTTTCATTCAATAATATGGCCAGAATCACAAACGAGGTTCTCGGCAAAATTCCATACTTTAAAATGAATTTGTCATGCCCCATACGGAACTGGGACAACCAGAATAGAACATATAGTTGTCAGTTAATTAACTAACACGTATAATAACCAAGTGAGTCACAATTTACTACCTTTTCGGATAACACAGAGAATAATGTTCAGGATATATGTAAAATTTTTTTTTTTTACAAATTTGGTGGCCATTTTGGAAACCATCTTGAGCAATTTGGTCTATAGATACCGTAGTGTGACACATTTAAGATAGACCAAAACAATAAACAAATTTGAATCCAGAGACAGTTACATTTTACCAATGATAGTTGCATTTTACATGAAAAAATGGTCTATACCTGAAAAGTTAATTTTTGCCGATATTTATGTCAAGTTTTTGAGAGAAAAGTCCAATATTTTTGGTGATGTCAGTGGTAACAATAGTAACAATTAACCATGGTGCATCAGATATGTTAGTATTCAATGTATAGGAGGCAGAATAGCCAATTTTATACATCAACCACAACTTGTAAGCGATTGCAGGACACGCTGGGGCAATATTTACCATTTTCCATATTTTGGCGGCCATTTTGGCAGCCATTTTGAGCCAAAGTAAGAATTTTGGAATATTCATAGGTAACGATATGCCTCACTTACATTACAAAGTTCTGTTCATTTCTTGTTGAAATATGACTAAAATCCCAATTGTGATTTTTTGTGAAATTTTATACCGTGTTCCAATAATTGCATATTTAATTGCTCCAATGATCAGTTAATATACAAAACACAATATAAAGTCACATTACTCAAGCAGTTCCAAACAGCATGAACTGGTCTAGAATATATTTGTGAAAAAACGTCATATTTTCAACTTAATCCTGATTCACAGAACTTTAAACCAGGTGTGATTTCACGAAGAGCGTTTATTTATTAAATAACATACTTGTCCATATACGTATAGCAGATGATGAGATAGTTATGACAGAAAGGTCACGAGGGGTGATTCAAATAACAAAGTATTCCCATGTTCATGATATTATATGTATAACGAGTGTGATATATGTCTCGATATTGACTTACTGTATTTTCGCGGCAATAAAAACAGTATGTGACTTTAAGTTGATTTTATGGGTGAAATATGGGTCACAGGCAGCGACAGGCACCCTCATTGGATTCAGCATACTTGAATTCTGCTAGAAAACTTAGTTTCATGCTTTTCCCCAAAAATGCCTCTAGGGTTCTAGTATTCCACAAATGTAGCTTTTCCGACCAGACTAAATGAGGAACACTATTTTTTGGTCAATGTCGTGCGAATGGCTGTTATTTTTGAATGCATCATTTGTGATTACTTAATGCCCGTAGAAAGGTAGTTAAGATATGTATCGACCTATTCCGATACCGAGTAAAATTCAAAAGCTAATAATATTTTGTGTATGTTGAAGCGCAAATCGCCATGTGGCTTTACATTATTATTAAATCAGGCTGTTAACCCATGTAATGCCGTAACATATACCGTCTGGCAAAACTTGAAGGATGTTGTTTCGGAATGTGGCCTTTTTATATGTAAAAGCCATCCATTTTTAGCCAGCAGTCCAGATTGAATAGTTAGTGCTTCGAAAGTAGTTGAAGTTAACTTAAATGCCCATATTCTGCACGAAACACCACGATTTCGCCAGAAACAGTTAACTACATTGAAAATGTTAATAAGAAATTGTCTTTGAAAATCTCCTATAAATATTTCTACCAGGTCCAGGGTCCAGGGTCAGTGTAGGGGAGGAAAGAATGTGATTTTATCGTATGCACATTTATTTACTTCAAAGTGATCAATATTAAAAGAGATGATAAGTTTATATAAAAATGCACTGCTGAAGGATTGTCCTTGAATTTATGAATACTGAAAGACGGAACTGTCTTGAATGAATATTCCTCTGTTTGGGCTGTGGCACTGAATGATGATAATACATGTAGTCCTGTGTCAATAACATCAGTGTCATCAGTCGGCATATCCACAGATATAGAATTTATATAACCTTTCGTTATGTTATGAAAACTCGATTGAATTTACAGTACAGCTTCATTACAATGTTTATTAATAATTTATGAATTCTTGAAATAGCGAAAATATGAAATGCAGATAGGTAAATGAATGTTTTTGGTTATATACCGGTATAATGTTACATTGTTGGTTGGATATTTACAAATGCATATGGTTATGTAAATTACTTATTTTAAAAAGAATATAGATTCAAATGATTCGAGGCCAAATTGACTCCATTGTTTTATTCATTTCCATATACAGGTCATATCGCAGAAAGAGGATTTTTGGTATTCACCATAACCGGCTTGAACTAATATCTAGAAAATAGTGTTATCGTTCATTCGACCAGACTTTAAATTTCATAACCAGAATGTATGTCAGTTAAGACTGGGACTAATATAGTGTTATATTAGTCCCAGATTAAGAGTCATGTCACATGAAATTTAACATTATTTTTTATATATTAGATCAAACAAAATCATCTATGCAGTGTCAGGTACAATTTCTATTTCGGAATTTTTCACAACATGAAGCAGACAAAGTTAATTTCTGTCCAAAGAAGATGAAATATCGAAGTCTGTTTACAACTGGACCAAGAAGTGTATTCAACACCTTTTGGAATTTTGAATAGTTCTCAAGGCCAACTGGTATAAAAATGCACTGCTGAAGGATTGTCCTTGAATTTATTAATACTGAAATACGGAAATTTCTTGAATGAAGATTCCTCGGTTTGGGCTGTGGCACCGAATGATGATAATACATGTAGTCCTGTGTCAATAACATCAGTGTCATCAATCGGCAGATCCACATATATAGTCAAAATATATATATCATGCAAGCCAAATTTTAACTCACACATACGTTTCCATATTTAACAGTTTATATGTTTTCATTTAAAAAAAAACATACTTTTGTCATATCTGGCTAGAAATTGGTCATCAGTGAAATGTATGGCACAAACAATGGCAAATTTACCAGGTTCCCATTTGTCATTTCTCTTGTTTGGCACGTTACTCCGTCGAATGGCGATTATCCATTTCTCACGACGCTGTAAAGTAGCTTCATTGGCAGCTTTTGGAAATAAAATGTCCACCGCGATTGTTGCAGTACATTGCACAACATTGTCCTGGCATTTTCTGTAAATATTTAGTTGCAGATAGCTAGATATTAATAATCAGGCGTAATATATCTACTTCGTTGTAAATCCAACGCGGAAGTGAATAGGCATTGACTTAACCGGAACTTGATATATCTGTTGGGGCGCCCCGTAGCGGCCGCTGGCGTTAAGGGAAATAACCGCAAAAAGATAGCCCATTAAACCGAGGTCAATGCTGATTCTAAGTCGAAAAAGGTTGTAACGCAGGGGTAAAAATAATTGGACGGAACCCTTATTCGAACTTGGCATGTTAGCTGGTTTTGCTGGTTAACTTTGGTTCAGATCAAATAATCGAAATTGTCGTCAGAAACCAGAAATGTTAACAAAATCAGCAGAATTATAAGTAAAAACAAGGGCCATAACTCATGTAAAAATGATTCCACGGTACTCATATTTAAATGTGTCGTGTATTTCGATCTAGGTAATGCACACGTACATACCAACTTTGGTTCAGATCGCTAAATCCAAACAGAGTTATCGGCCGGAAACCAAAAATGTTGAAGAAATTGTTCGATTCGAAGTAAAAAATGGCCGTACTAAATCCACTCTCGAACTTCCCCTGTATTTCTTGCCCGTAAATACACATACCAACTTTGATTCAGATCAAGCTACCCTAACTGGAGTTATCGGTCGACTCATTACATAATAGGTTCTTTTAAAACGGGCATGGAGTTATCGGTCGACTCATTACATAATAGGTTCTTTTAAAACTGGCATATACAAATTCGCAGTTTACCTATTCTTCAGACCTGACGTGCCTGCATGCCACTGCCGCACTTTCCGCGCTTTTCGCGGCCGTGCCGCACTATGTGAAGTTAATGATCTTTTAAACTAGTTAATTAATTCAGGTTGAATTAAAGTAAACAGACAAAGTATGAATTAAACCTATCCATTGCTTTTGCTCATGCGGGGTGGTGAGGTATGATTGAACCTCTGAAAGACAAATTGACACGGAATTTGAATCGTAAAGCTTTTTTCAAGATATTAATAGTGATTATAACAAATATAAAATATTTAAACATACACCATCTGATTAAACACCTCTAAATTACTATTTCTTCGGGCTTAAACGATATTTGAATCGAGTCAAGGAACCCAACCATCAAAGCTGATAGTTATTTTTCACCACCTCGAATATTTGGCGGCCTAGCAAAAATTCTGTTCACTTAATCCAGTAGACATACGCGGATGCCATTTCAAGCATGCCTTTAATAGTTCTGGAAGAAGTTAGTAGAATTCTTTCTAGGCCGCCAAATATTCGAGGTGGTGATAAATAACTTATTTGAAAATTTGCTCATCGACTCAAATCAAATATTTTTTATCCACATTGCCAGAGAAATAGTAATTTAGGGGTGTTTAAACGGATTGTGTAACTTTAAATTATTGTGGCAATTCCTCTCTCTCTCTGCCTTTGTCAGTCTGTCTTTCTCTGCCTGCTGTCGTCTTTTCGTCAGCTTATTACTGTTCTTCAGCTTTTCTCTGATATATCGTCTTATGTCGGCCATTTTCTCCAATGGGAATTGCAACTTTATTACATCTACAAAAGAATAACATTTCAATATAAACATTTAATTGAGTTGGATTCTAGATAATTCTTACTGTCCGTTTAAATCTGGCAATAAACGAGGGTAAATTCACATTTATTGATCAATTTATTCCCATAAACTTTTTACTCAAAAAATTTATGTTAGTGATGATATAAAAGAGTTTGAATATATTGCACATTAATGATACGGGAGGCATTGTGGTGGGTATGCTGTTAAAATATTCATCTCCGTCAAAAACCGCCATAAACAGAAGGAATAGTAAGATATAGACAGACTTTGTTCTTATGTTAATCAGAAATATGGCATAAACAGTAAGTTATTGTCAACATTTCCCATTTCTTATGTAAACAAAAGCATAAAAAGTTACTTTTCCTTTCTTTTGTTTAGATCCGGATATGGTAAACATAAAGAGCGTTATTTGTTACTGTTATCCTGATATGGAAATAATAAAGAGCGTTTATATCATTTTTGTTTGATTAACCAATAGAATTGCGCTGCGTTATGTAAACAGAAGCACAACTTCTGTTACACAACTTCGGTAACACACACAGTCTCTTGTTTAATTACACCAGCGTACGTCTTGACGACAATATACTATTTACGCGCTGATTATATATGGCATATATGAGCGGAACTGTGTATATTATGGCGTTCCTTCTGTTGATGGTGATTTGAACAAATATAAATATTTCTGCAACAAACGCCGTCCCGTGCCTTTAAAGTGAAAAATCTGGCATTCCATTTTTTTATCATATTTTCATTGATAATACAAAATGTTATATTTAAGCTACCATAAAAAAAACCCAGGCCAAGCCCATCATATATGCACACTTACAATCAACTGTATTGAGTTGTGATTGAACCAATGCTTGCTTGATTGATTCATTATGGTTCAACCTTATTAAGCACAAGTCTAATAGAATGGCATTCACACAAATTGCTGTGATTTCTTAGAAACGTGTTTACTGTTGTGAATGTGACATTCCTGTTTGAAATTTTGCTTTTAATTGCTTTAAATTCAGGATTCATCGTGGTTTAAAGGCTCAGTAAGCGTTAGCGGTGGGTATTACTGTTAAATATTTCACATCCGTAAACACCAACATAAACAGAAAGAATGTTATATTATAATAATCCTAAATATCGCATAAATAGTATGTTATTGTCAAGTTTGTACGCTTTGTTATGCAAACAAAAGCCAAAAACGTTACAGTAATTGGCTTTTATTTACATAACAAAGTGTTTTAATTTGAGTGATAGGTAGGCATTAAAAGGTGTAACACTAGTATGAATGGGAACCGAAAATTATGTCATTCGTGACTGCGACAAATCTTTATTTTTCGCGATCACGAATGAGATAAATTTGATATAAATAAATTTTTAATAAAATATTAGAAGCAAACTCACATTAAAAGAATCACCGGAGGATGTGTCGGAAACTGTTGGCGATTCAACAGATGCTGCACTGCTGTGTTGTGCTTGAGTGCTGAAACTACCGGTTGATGAATGTACATTAGTAGATGCGTTAGAATTCTATATAACCAGTTTCATAAATTCACACCGTGGTCGATGACGTCAATTTTTGAATTCTTCAAGATATCACACACAGAATGTTAATGTCCTGTACACAATATAAAATTTCTTACAACAACTTTTGTTTATTTTTCATCGGAATTCAGAAAAAACATTGTTGATCAGAAGCTCTCACACAGCCAGACGGTGTTCCAGCATGACTCATTAACACAGATTTGAGACTGTCCAGACATGTTGGTTTAATTAATTTTACTATCCATGCAACTCTCTCTCTCTCTCTCTCTCTCTCTCTCTCGCTCTCTCTCTCTCTCTCTCTCTCTCTCTCTCTCTCTCTCTCTCTCTCTCTCTCTCTCTCTCTCTCTCTCTCTCTCTCCTCTCTCTCTCTCTCTCTACACAGTGCTAAATGGTAGAGTAGCCTTATCAGTGATAGATAATAAAATTGCCAAGTATGTGGATTTGTTCAAATTGATACCACCCGTAGCATTGGCCCTTGGAGTCTATCGTGTTATATCACCAGCTTCACCCACTTTGATATATATCATACAGACCACATGTTACATTGGCAATAGGATACTAACCCCGGTATAAACATCAAAAACTCCTCGTTTCTTTATCACTTGTTTCTTGTAGAAGTCATTATATGTATATCACTTCAAAATTCCAAAGCGATGTGTTGGAGACTAAATAGTTGGCGTAGGTCCCTGGCCCTCAAATATGTGGTTCTGTTTATATTATACATGTAGCTGCAGGTACGCCTATATTCTTGTTTTAACACCCCCAACTCCCATTCATTTGGGGTATATGTTGAATAGAGACCTTTCGCGTGGTTATTATGTCATTAAGGCAAACGGATGAAATTTATACATCAAAATAGCTGCCCAGTCGCATATATATATATACACACGCTAGTGACTGTACCCTGAATGATTATTATATACAGGCATGCATATGGTTGTAAAAATACGCAAAATCACTGGTCGCTTGTTTGATCAAGGTAGCGGGTGGAATATTTGGTATCAAAAGTGCTTGCTGTTGCATGTAATATAAGTGTTTTCTAAAAGCACATGCCTGTGATGATCAAGTAATGTACACACAGGCATGTTTATGTGATGTTGGTAGTATAACGATTTGAGAAGTTGTCCTTATGGTTGTTCATGTATAATGCCGGGTGATGCAAAAGGTCTCTTTTCAGTCATGGGCATTTTATGGGTAAACGCTGATTGTCTATGGGAAGCCAAATTGACATTTAATAAATAATTGAGATTAAGCCCAATAAGGAATCTCTAATTGGGCTTAAGCGCAATAAGGATATTTGAGTATTTCTTATTGTGCTTAAGTGCAATAAGAGTATGTCTTATTGGGCTTAAGCGCAATAAGAATATTCCTTATTGTACTTAAGCGCAATAAGAATATTCCTTATTGCACTTAAACACAATTAGAGATTCCTTATTGCGCTTCACTGCAATAAGATATATATTCCTCATTGCGCTTAAGTGCAATAAGATATTCCTAATTTCGCTTAAGCACAATTATTTATTAAATGTCAATTTGGCTTCCCATAATTGTCATGTCATTAGACTCAAGGCAGAATTAAAGGGACACAAACTGTTTACCACATTGCTATAAATGTTCGCTGACAACATAACAAATATATATATAACAAATATTGATAAATAAGAAGTTTTGGGAAATTTAAAGTTTACAGTGGTTAGCATTATTTTGTTCCAATTAATCGTTCTGATAACTAAAGCGTATTTTGAAGAAAATGTTGTTGTTGTATCTCGATGATATGGGAACCCTCTGATCGGATTTGATGTCCCTTCATCGGTAGCAATATTAACGTTGAAGCCCAATGTGCAAAACATATAAACTGACATCCACACCTACATTCGCACAAAATATAAATGCGGGATTTATATTTTTGAATAAAGGTGAATTTATAAAGTATAAATGCATGCATAAATTAGGGGTCCGAAATTTATGCAACAGTTATATTTTATAAATCTCGCTTTTCGTGCAGTGCAACGTGCACATTATTTCAATCAAACGCTGTACTCGTATGTACCTTAGGGGGGGGGGGTCGCCAAATTACAAATTACAAGATATGGAACTGAAATTTGGTATGGAGGGGTAGAATTATTACCGGTCTAATTCGATGAACCAAAATGTGTCACTGACACCGTAGCTACAGCAAGAACTGGAAGTATATGCCACACCGCGGTTA
Organism: Siphonodentalium dalli; assembly: GCA_032622095.1. Lineage (NCBI taxonomy): Eukaryota > Metazoa > Mollusca > Scaphopoda > Gadilida > Siphonodentaliidae > Siphonodentalium > Siphonodentalium dalli. Next base: position 142,767,713 of record CP136063.1, read on the forward strand.
GTGCGACTGTTGTATAGGCCTATAGAACGGAAACAATTCATTTTCATCAAATAATTTACAGTTTTGCTATCTTTTCAGCAACTAATGCCATATCACGGTATTGCCAGTGTTAGTGGTGGCGGAAATCCACACACTTACGACTAACCTAACAGTTATTTCAATGGCTGATAAACACGTCGACCATGAGCGGGAAACCACGGGCCATCGGTGAGTAACTGGCAACTCCACCCGATAACGATTTCGAATACAAAGTCCACCATGGAAACATCGCCAGCGCTGGAGGGCGAGACGGCTTGAAGTTGTACCCCTAACCGACTGAGCCACCGATACCCCTATCAAATGTTGTTCTTGGTTTCTATATTCTCTGCTTCGTAAAATAAGGTCGTCAGATTTCGAATATTTGACTGTCTGTTGAGTAGGAAGTATTCAACGAGAATAACTACAGATGGCAAAAATTACATAAATGTTATATTATATGCATATACTATAGTCCCATATACTCATCAATGTTATTGTGTAGTCAGCGAATTGCTCTAGTTCACGCCCGTATCAACATATATTTTACACGATGTGTCCAATCCACGATCCGTCAATTAATTTGATTACGCCTTGTAAGTGTGAATTCGTAACTTAAATTAATTATTTTTCTATTATTATTATTATATCTTTATTTCCTCCAGATATTGAAGATTTTACAAAGAATATAACATTGTTATGCACAACATAATGAATAGATATCATAATTAAATTGTATAGAAACCACACAAATAAATATGATAAGCAAGACGTATTTACATTTCTACAATGGTGGATATAATGACGATGATGATCATAATGATGATGATGATGTTGAGAACGACGACGTTGATCGATGATGACGATGTTAATGTTGAACGTGAGGAAGAAGATGACTATATTGATGATGATGATAATGATGATGATGATGATGATGATGATGATGATGATGACGATGATGATGATGTAGATGATGATGAAAATGATGTTGAAGATGAGGAAATTAGATTATGACGATGACGTCAATGTCAATGATGACGGTGGCGATGGCGACGATGAAGATTATGATGATGACATGGACGACGGCGATGATGATGGCGATGATGATGACGATGATTTTGTCGATGGTGGTGACGACGACGACGATGATGATAATGATGATGATGATGATGATGATGGCCTGACTGATTTGGATTATTCAATGGACTAGAAAATATTTCTCTGCAAGAGTGCATTGTACCACATCCATAATTTGGCAGTAATCGTTACCATGAAGTCCAGAAAGACGTCTATATAATCAACTGCTGTACACATATCACCAGTAATATGAGTCAAATGAAGCATAATCATTTCGTCCATTGAAAGATCATCAATCTTGATAAAACATTCTACGCCATAACGATCAATAATATCAAAAAACATATTATTCCGTAGTGATGTCGGGGAACTGCATTCAATGAGAACGTGCTGTACTTTATCAAGGTACATTTTATATCAGTTAGGACACTGGATTAGTGCTTCGTTTAAGTACGTTGTTGCATCGATTACAAGAGCTGTGGTTAGATAGGAATGTATATTATGTGAAAATTTTCGACAGAGTCGCCAAAGATCAGACATGTTTAGGTTGTCATGTACATTCCGAAACCAGTTGAATGATGGGTCATTTTCCGTTCTAATTTTCCAATCTGACTCGGTTGTGTTTCGAATATTATTTCTCGTTAGCGCCGTCCACGACTCTTTCGACAGACCAGACCTGATGTACTCATATACTGCATCAGTCAAGTTGTATTTCACGAGTAATGGAAATACTTCGCCAATAAAAATTGTTGTCGGGTTCTGTGAGTAAACGTAATCAAACAGCCTAGTTTCAAATATTGTTTTACAAGCCTTTCCATGCGTTAGTCGACAAGGGGCTCCAAAGAGTGAAATTTTTCTGGCATCAATACTAACTTGAAGTGGATATGTTCCTAGCAGGCCAGTAACGACATCGGTCATGCATCGGGCAGATAGGCCCAGAATACGCTTCAAGCAAAATCTGTGAACTTTTTCGAGCTTGATCAAGTTTGAGGCTGATAAGCCACAGAGAAATTCTGAACCGTAAAGTCCACGAGAAAGTACCACTGATTTATATATTACCATTGAAATCTGAGGTGTTATGCCTCCTGCGTACAGACCAGCAGTGCTTAACATAAGATATGTCGACCGAAGTTTTGAGCTGACACTTTCTCTAAGAGTGTTTGGAAAGTCCCATTTGTGTAATGGTATGCCCAGGTGCGTGACTGAATCCGTTTTATTAACTGCTATGCCATTTAGCATCCATGTGCGATTGATAGAGGCGTGTTTAGATTTCTCATTGAAGACAATTACCTGACATTTCTGTTGGTTATACAAAAATTGCCATTTTTTACTGTAATTGCCACACATATTACACATTTTTTGTATGCCATATGATGAAAGCGAGAGGAGGGTCATATCATCTGCCTGTGTGGGAGACGAGCAGTTGATATCTCGCAGCCTGAAACCAAAGTTCAAGTGTTCGAGCTCACTGAGCAAACTATCTATGTAGATGGCGTGGAAAATCGGAGCGAGGGTACTTCCCTGCCTTGTTCCCTGGCTAAAAGATATTATACGTGATGTAAGATTTTCGTGGCGTATATTGCAGCTCACACCAGTTAAGAATTGGTTGAATAAACGCAAAAGACCACAATTTGCTCCCCGTTCAAAAAGCTTGTATAGAATGCCGTTAATCCAGACCGTATCAAATGCTTTGCGTACATCTAGGAAACATGCGAAAAGACGTGAATTATTTTCCCCTGCATACGAAATGCTTTCCTGAATTATGTATGATGACATAAGACAGGTTATTTTTTTTTGAAAACCGTGTTGTAAAGGGTGGGTTGTCATCAGGTTAGGGGCGTTTCTCTCCATGCGGTTCAGAACGATTCTTTCAAGTATTTTGTATATGACTGGGAGCAAGGTGATGGCTCGGTAACTGTCGAACTTTGATTTCGATTTGCCCCCTCCCTTGTACAACGACACAATCACACCTAATTTAGCCTTTTTGGGGATATGTGAGAAACGAAGCATATATGAGAGTAGCTTTGCTATATGCATCATTAAGTGATGTCCACCATATATGATGTGTTCGTAACATAATAAATCTGAGCCGGCAGCTTTGCCTCTTTTCAATGATTTTAAGACCGTTGTCAGTTCTTCCATGGACACAGGGTATGTCATTATGTCATCGTATGGCCCACGGTCGGGGTCATTTAAGAGATCACACACTAGTTCATTAATATCGTTAAAGAAAGAGTTGTCAAATTCATCGGACCTAAGCGGGGAATATAAGCACGCCGACATGCTCGTGTCCGACCACTGCAGACGATATCACGATAACATCACTGACAGAGCACGGTCTGCGAAAACTCATTGACATATGCTACAACTACAGTTTAAAGTGGAGGTTCCAATTTTCTCACGAAAAAAGTAAGATCGTTATCTTCAACACCTCTCGCAAACCAGCAGCGCTCACAACAGATAAATCATTTGTAATGGGACCCTGTGCAATATCTGAATCCGATCAGGTAACGCATCTGGGCATACTCCAGGATTCTAGAAGTTCCCATATCCCGAACATTGATCACGCTTCTCAAATGCTACGCAAATGCTTCTTTGCCGCTTGTCGCGCCCCGGTTTCGAAAGATTTCACTCCTCTGACAAACCTTAAACTGTTTAGTCAGGTAGCCATTCCTAAAGCTCTGTATGGTTGCGAGATGTGGTGGAGCCTTTCATCAACGAATTACCTTAGCTTAGGGTCTATTCTCATTGCACACGCGCGTGCGATTAATCGCAGCGTTTTTTAAGGTGCGTGTTAACATAACACAGAGCGATTCGTGTTCAATTACCTTCCTCAAACAACCACGTCCTATTCGTGACCAATCATCTTATGCAATCAACCTCGTCATCGAGATAGCCGTTACAGAGAATGGCATGGTTCACTCGGTCACATATACTATCCGGGTACAGTCATTCTCATAACTGATGGGCGACAAAATAATAAATGAAGTAGGGAAAGAAAATGGCTTGGAAAGAAGTTTCCAACGTACAGCTAGCATCAGTGGTGATTTTTGTAGAATTCAGTCGAATTATATTACCTGTCAGTCTCGCGCAACACTGTACCCAAGATTGTGAATATATAGATTGATAGTAATGTGCCGTTTAGCATGTGCGATCACTGATGATAAGCCGCCAATGGCGATCAAATTGAAATCAATCGCTCATGCATGCGAACAGCGTCCTGGCGACAGAATTCGACCTGAAACGCTGCGTGTGTGACTCTTGAGGTCGAATTCTGAGTCCCATCACTTATTACGCCACCGTAGTGTGGTGTTTATTGCTTTTGGTTTTTTTGTATCGCATGGGCGATCGATAATTCACTGGGTGATTGTACATTCGGCAAACCTCGTCAGATTCCGTCACCGTTTCATCGTACCGATAATTACGAGAGTACAACTAAGATTGGCACATGTGTTTACGTCACCGGTGTAATTGTGGGGACATGCTTCTATTATGAAGGTTTGCTATCCCGAAGGTCCGCTATTCCGAAGGTTCTCTATTCCGAAGGTTTTTGTTATTTTTAGGTTAATTCTATATTTTAAAGTATTGAGACTAATTTGAGAGGGTTCATTTTCACAAAGATTCTTTATATGGAGTGTGCGCTCACATCCGAACTGATCATGCGCGCACACCGATACAGATACAGGAGGAAATAACTTAACTTAGAACATTAAATGTGATTTTGTTTTGTTTTCGCTGGTTTTCTTGAGATTTTATGTCATTACGTGGGCCCATACCTTTGAATTCTTGGCATATACTATGAATGTTGTGGTATATATGGACCCTCCCGCATTGGGACATGACATAGGTTCAGTTGACTTAAGTGGTGTTCTGTGTGTGCTCCAATTTGGAGTTCATTATTTTAAGGGCCAAGTTTAGAATTTTATGGGTCCATACCTTTGAACTCTGGGCATATAATATGAATATTGGGGGGCATGGCTCTATTCCGAAGGTTCACTATCCCGAAGGTCCACTATTCCGAAATTTCTCTGAATGTTCGCTATTCCGAAGGTTCACCAATCCGAAGGTTCGTTATTCCGAAGGTTCTGTGTTCCAAAGATTTTTTTTATTTTAAGGTTAATTCTATATTCTAAAGTAACGAGAGGGTTCATTATCACGAAGATTCTTTTTATGAAGGAAATAACGTAAAACATTAAATGTGATTTTGTTTTGTTTTCGAGGGTTTTCTTGAGTTTAATGTCATTACGTATGACCTTATTTCTCATTACATATTCACGCCAAGGAGCCCACACAATTGCTATGTTACGATGCGATTTAATGTGATTATGTGTGACCTAATATCTCAATAATCTGAGGCAAGAGTACGCCTGCTAAAGGCGAATTATAACAGTTGGGGGTATAACGCTCAATAAATACTGGAGGCTATAACAAACTGCGCAGTAGAATATCGCTGAATGGACGAGTATGAGATGAGCCTAAATGCAATTGTGACTTTGTTTAAAGGCCCACTTAATTTTCGAGTCATTAATTTTTTATAGTATATACGGTTTTAATAACAATTTATGCCATAAAATTTGAATAAACTACTATAATTCATCACCATTTGAAAGGCAGAATACTTCTATCTCCTAGTTTGAAACACCTTCAAAATACCGCGTCGTATATCTAGCAATTAGCAACCAACATGTCCTCCTCGGCTTTCCATAGATTTCAACGTAATTTGATACCTATGGGTATTTGTGTCCGGGAAGTGTTTTGAACGGGTCAAATCGTGACCCCGACCTGACCTTGACCTTTAAAACTGTCAATGCAAGGTCAATTTGGGTAAAACGGACAAATTTCGGCGAAATTTGATACTAGGGATACTTTGGTCTGAGGAGAGTTTTGAACGTGTCAAATCGTGACCTCGGCCTGACCTTGACCTTCAATATGGCCAATCAAAGGTCAACTCGGATAAAACGGATAGATTTCGACGAAATTTGATACCTATGGGTACTTTTGTCGGGGGGGGGGGTGTTTTGGACGGGTCAAATCATGACTCTGACCTTACCTTGACCTTCAAAATTGTTAATTAAAGGTCAAGTTGGGTAAAACGGACGGATTTCGACGAAATTTGATACCTATGGGTAGTTTTCTACGGGTGGGGGTGTTTTGGACTGGACAAATCATGACCCTGACCTGACCTTGACTTTCGAAATAGTCAATTGAAGGTCAAATCGCACCTTTCACCGGAAAGCAGATGTGAAACAGCCCGGGTGAAGTCGGGCCTATCAGCTTGTGTAATAAAGAAGACAGTTTGATGAAAGTAATGTATGCCACGGGAAAACTTGAAATATGGAAGTACGCAAATTTCCCGCATAAAATTTGAAAGCTAGTTTATAGAATAATTGTATTATTATTTATATTTATGGCTAATAATACGATCTTGGTGGCGTTACCATTTCTGACTATGGTTTTCTTGTTCTATTTGAATGGTGGTTCGTCAATTATAGTACCGCGTTGTCGCTGTTGCCAGTGGCTATACAAATGAGCACTCGGTGATGGGGGAGGGGGGTCTGAAAAAAAAACGTTCATACACAGGGTTGAACATAAAAATCCCTCCCAACCATGGGTCTATCATCCTCCCTACATGCAAATCTATTTGTTTTTCTCCCAACAAATTGGGGTCTCATCCCCTCTTTCCCCATAATTTTTACTGGATATCATATGTTTGAGTACAAATGTTTTAAATGAGCTTTATTCAGAAAGACGATTTTTGTCAGACCTAGCTAACTATAAGGTAAAACGTTGAAAGATCTAATTCAACCACTTGAATCGTACACTTTTGATAATCGTGAGTGATAATAACAATTATATACATAAAACTCCTGTAATCTGGGTTGTGATCGTACTATATAGTGTTATATACGTTTCAAGCTGGAATAAAATATGCATATTTATGCCCAACTACTTGGAATTGAACCCTCTATTTCTAATTATAATTAGCTAGATATAATTGTGTCCTCAAAACTTATGTCATTTTGATGGCATGGCTCGTTATACTCAACTTATACCTGAGTAAATCTAACTGAGGAAAATTAAAGTTAATGTGTCATCATATATAGGCCTGTATGTGGTCACCCCAACCGAAAGTACTTTATCATACTCCAACCTACCCTAGACCTGTGTATGAATGTGTTCGTCAGACCCCACCCCTATTGGGGGAACTCTTAGCAGTGGGAGGAAGGAATGCCATCGAACACACATATAGAGCAGCTCGACCTTAAAAAACGCTGCGATTAATCGCACGCGCGTGTGCAATGAGAATAGACCCTTAGAACGAGCATATCGCATGTGCATTAAACACATGCAACTTATCTCTCAGAGAAGTAGTACAATTCTTTCTCTCTCCTTGCTTGGTGTCTTGCCAATTCAGTATGAACTAGAGAGGAGAAAACTCTTGTTTCTGGGATCGCTCATCAACTTGCCATACGGTCATAGACAAGCCTTAGAAATATTTGTGTTCAATCTCCATGCGATGTTGTTATATGCCCGTCCACCCACGGGTTTTCTTGCGGAGATTACAAACGTTCTTAAAAAATATGACCTATATGATCACCTCTTACACTTTGCAACTACAGGGTCTTTTCCGACTATATCAATGTGGAAAATTACTATAAAGGAACGCCTCACTGCTCACTATTGTCGTGAAACTAGTTATTATGCACAAGGGGATATGCTATTCTTCTTTAAGGTCAAGCCTGATCCAATTTCCATTTGGAAACTCTGGGTTACATGTCGAGACGAACCAGCCTTTTTCGCCAACTGTGTTATCATGGCACGCACTCTGAACAGAACGACATATGATAATGCTTCTGTATGTTATCATTGCAAACTAAATTATTCGAATCAATTGTTTCATATGTATAGTAAATGCTCGTCTGAATTCGCTTTGATAACGCGGAACACATTCTGGTACTCCATAATTGATCGATTTGGAATACATGCGTTCAACTTCTTGGAAGCAATGCGACGAGAAGCAGCTATTCGGACAATGCGTCCGCTTCATTTGCGAATTATGCGCGGTCTGAGCAACACATGGATGTCTTAACATCTTGTCTTGCAGTAATTATTTCAGCAATAAATTTATAATTATTATTATGTGAACTATTCTTCGGTCTTTGATATGGTGACTCTAAAGTCATCCGACCTCCTGGTGTCTCATTTGGTATTTGAAGAATTAAGTCATGTTAAATTATATTGTGTATATATGTCAACAGTTTATTTGTGTATGTATATATTGTATCATATTGTCTCCATGTTTGGAGGAATAAACATCTCTCTCTCTCTCTCTCTCTCTTTCGTTTAGATCTAACCGAATTAAATTTTCTAAAAAATAGTTCCTGGTCAATTTCGGCAGCTTGGTCTAATTTATTATTCTGGTCAGCTATGAATTTCGAATTGCATTTGCGTAATTATTTTCGAAATAATCGCTTTGATTCTTTATACAACGAGTAACTTTGGTGCGAGTGCCCTCTGATAACCATGTGCTGCGATAAGAGCGCATTTCTCTGTGTAATTGTTTTAATGAAGTATTCCAGTATGGTTTAAGAAAAATCAGAAACTTTCTCAAGATATTCTTTGTAAAATCGACCGAATAGTTAGTCGATGGCAGATAGACTTGGAAAATATAAAGATAGTTGTGTTCTGAGATCTGGATTTGGATTCCAATTATTCGATCATCATTGTACTCTACAGTAGATATCACGCTATCGTAGCGATTGTGCCAAAATAGAGAGACGCCACCTTTGTACCTGTCACGCTGCAAAGGTATTTGATGTGAGAAATCGCAAACAGCGAAATACAAGAAAACCATAGTCAGAAATGGTAACGCCACCAAGATTATAGTATTACATATAAAAAGAAATTATAAAAAATACATAAAATATTTTGATAACAATTGCGTTTAAACAGTAATCCTTCAAATTATTACTAACAAAGCAAGTAAAAGACTGTGGGGTCACTCAACAGATTATAAAGACTTGGACTTAGTATACTGAAAATACTAAAATTTAAATGAAATAATTAAAAGATAAAATTTACCAAGTAGTAAAAGTTAATTTTCTCATTTAATTATTTTTTTTTGGTTAAATAAAGCAATAATTTAAAGGTACTCAATCCGATAAAACTCCTCTCAATTACTATTTCAATGGCTTCGGGGGTCAAAAATATTTGATTCGAGTCGAGAAAGTCACCCATCAAAGCTCAGATTTGTTAGATATCGATTTTAGAAATCTATTATTTTTCATTATCGGGAATACTTTCTGGCCCAGAAAATTGCGTTATTATTACCACTTGATTTTAGAGTTATCCATCCTTGTCTGTTCGAATAGATTTTGGTGTACACATCCCAAGCAGATTACGGCAGTTGAAGGCAATTATTAGTACTCATCTCGAGTAAATAAGAAATTTCAAAAATCAATATCTAATAACTCTGAGCTTTGTTTGATGGGTTCCTCGACTCGAATCAAATAATTTTTACCACCAAAGCCAAAGAAATAGTAATATAGGACCCTCTGATCGGATTGTTGTTGTAGGAATCTGTTGAGATTGGGACCCTCTGTTCGGATTGAGTACCTTTAAATGTAACATTTGGTTTAAAAAAAATGATTGACCGTGGCTCTTCCAATAATTGTGCGACTGGCCTGGTCAATTGTTCTTAAGAAGTTGTTTTGAGAATTACTATGGAGGGAAATAGTTATGGCTGTGGCTTCGCAAGTAATTAACTTGGTGACGTGATGTTAACAAGTCTGAACTCCAGTAAACCAAGGATGCTCCATACCAAATATAACGTAAATTAATAATTCTTTAGAAGTTGTTTTAAGATTTACTATGGAGGGAAAGAATTGTGGTGCTGGCTTCCCAACTATTTGACCTCATTGTAACAAATATAAATATTAGTCACTCAGGCAATAGATGTATCTATTCTGTATATTAAGTTATTGGGTCTTACGTGTCTTGAGATGTCTATATAGTTTTCGATGGACAGATCGCACAAGGGACACACGCCAATTTTCTCTGTTGGGATTCCAATTGTTGGCTTATTAAATATGCACATATGCTTAAGATACAGTCGCGCGCGAAGCACGCTCCCGTAAGTCGGGTTTTGGATCCCAGTTAATGAAAATATCATTGAAATAATCGGTTTCCCCCAATAAACATCCATATATTCAATATACATGTTTTGGAGCAGAATTAGGCAGTCCATATTGGATGCCATCATGGAATTTATTTTGTTTTGTTTTAATTTTCACACATATTTATTAGTTATGTGGATGGAGTTCTCATTAAACCTCACATCCTTATATTGGTTACAGTAATGCCCAAAGTAATTGACCACTAAACCACATCAGACTTATTGGTAATTTTTCAGGATATAAAATCTTGAAAAATTACAAATAATTCTGCTCTGGTTAAGTGGTCAATTACTTTGAACATTACTGTATGAGGATTGAGTTATCATTAAACCTCAAATCCTTATATTGGTTACAGTAATGCCCAAAGTAATTGACCACTTAACCACAGCAGAATTATGGGTATTTTTTCAGCATTTAAAATCCTGATAAATTACCCATTATTCTGCTGTGCTTAAGTGGTCAATTACTTTGAACATTACTGTATGAGGATTGAGTTATCATTAAACCTCAAATCCTTATATTGGTTACAGTAATGCCCAAAGTAATTGACCACTTAACCACAGCATAATTATGGTAATTTTTCAGGATTTAAAATCATGAAAAAATACCCATAATTTTGCTGTGGTTAAGTGATCAATTACTGTGGACATTACTGTATGTAGATGGAGTTAAACCTCACAACAGTGTGTTGGGGATTTGGACCTTGACTTGGGACCTTTGGTTTTTAACGCAACAAATGCGCGTACACCTTATACACACATTTATTATGTAACCAGAGTTTTTCTTGGATAAGATGAGTTTGAAGCCTGCTAACATTTCAAAATGTTATCAGTTTTGTATTCTCTGCAGCGGAACTCGACGCATTGAAGCAAAAGTTACAAGAGATAAAATGTGTACGTAACGAGACTATAATACAAATGAAAAAATAAATTCAGGGAGGGGTGGGCGATACAGGGAACTAAGGACCAATGTTGACATATTATGCATCTCAACTCTACTGCACATTGCAACAAGGCTATAAAATATGGGGTGTCAGAATCTTAGTCATCTCTATATAGTGCCAGAATAGTCATTTATGGACTTCTATAAGATGTTGGGTTGGTACGTTATATGGACTCGGAGGAAAAGGGGTTTGTACCGATGAACTGACATAAATTAGTGGAGCGATGTTGCCATGTAATGTATCGCGACTGTATTAAAGCAGCAATGACATAACATGGGGGGGGGGGGTATGAAATTATCTCTATCTCTATAGATGGCACCAGGATTACATAGAAAGGAATAGCAATTGATATACGTATAAGGTATACTATAGTAATACCATAGACATATATGTACAAGTATCACACGATAAAATATTAAGTAACGTGACTATAGCGATGAAAAAATTAAATAAATTGGACCGGGATTAGAGGTTGGGTTGGTTATATGTGGATAATTGGATATGGAATTCATACCGATGAAACGATACAAATTAGTGGAGCGATAAAGACCAATGTTGACACTTAGTCAGGCTACGCGGGAGAAAATAGGGGTTGATACGATAGGCCGAAATAAATTTGTCGGGTGATAATGACCAATGTTGACGTATAAAGTAACACGACTGTACTGTCGCACAATTATCAGATATAATGGTCAAATATGGACTCTAGTGCCCAATATGGAATAGCTCAGAAAACATTTGCACGGCAATAATATTTATTTAACAAGGCAATTGGCATCTGCCATATACAAATCAATTTATGTCGATAAATATCTTATTTTTCAAAAAATTTAGCTCACACTTGGTGTGTGTGAGCGGGATACCTATATATTCCTAAAATGACAGGGTACAGCACGTAATTATTTTTTAGATCGAAGAAATGATTTTTTTTTTTCGATGACAAAATTCAACAGTAGAATAACACAGGATTTCCCATTAAAATCGATTTATGTCTATAAAACTGTCATTTTTCAAAATTTTTAGCTGAAATTTGGTGTGTATGTGTGTAATACTTATATATTCTTAAAATGACAGAGTTCAGCGCGTAATTATGTTTTAGATGGAAGAAATTGAATTTGTTTTCGATAATAAATTTACAATACAGCGTGGACCGTGGACGGGTCATCGAGTAAACGCATTTTATAAACAGGCTTTTGTCAATTGACATTTTGGTCAAACTAAACCCTATTCGACCGGGACAGCAGATCCGAATAGTAGCTAAGATGTATTTAGATATAATTATTAAAAGAATTTGACCGATTCGGGTGCAGTTTAAGAGAATCGAATGGAGAAAATAAATATGGTGGAGAATCACAATGAAACTACCCACAATTCACTTCACTACACCAGGGGTTCGCAATGGGTTACACATTATTTTCAGTCTATCAAATTATTTATATTTTCAACAACAAGTGACTTTAAGTTTACAATTTCAGCCTGTTCTGACTCTATCGATACGATTTATCATATTTTCATAAACATATTATACACCGGTGGCGTTAACTTTACAATTTCGGCATCTACGTGATTCTATCGGTACGATTGAGTAAGGTACAAAAAATCTCCAAGAATACATTCGCCCTGTCCACCACACAATATCACAATCACAGAAACTAGATACACCACATGTGGCGTAATGAATAATGTTTACTGCTAGCCTCAAGAAATGAGACATTGTGTTCCGGTAACCAATGTTCACTAATTCCGAAAATGTCTATCGACTCGTCGGATAACAACCGACTGAGGTAACTACTGCTTCCTATTATACCTGTGGCATTCCATGTGCCTATCTTCAAAGAGCATCTTGTGGAAGACATTGTTAACAATAATTATTGTTATTTATAATGACAGTGAGTTATAAATATGATATTGATCTGCATAAATTAATATGTCTTGTATGTATTGATTTCTATGTGCTTAAATTAAAGTAGATTAATAATCTAGAGTTATTCTTCTTGTTCGGCAAAACCGCCGCTCGCATTGATACTATTTATATCAACACTGTCTCTGCTGTGGTATGAAGATCGCCTGTGATGCGTGTAGTCATCATGTCGATGCGAATGCCAATGTGGTCTTCTATATGAGTCATTCTTTTCGAAAAAAAATTGAGACAGCCAATACCGACAGAATGCATTACCATGCCAAAAGTAGTTCTCGAATACCACAGACACATCATCGCGATGCACATTGATTCTTGCTGATACGAATTTCGAGTTATTTAGGCTTCTCATTATCCTTACAATGGAGAAGCTAACACCAAATTGATCCAAGTGATTCGCCAAGTCTTCAGTTGTTGTGTCAGCTGGAAGATTACCGACAAACACACGTTTTGTTTTTATCGGACCGTTGTTTCTGTGTCGTCTCTCTCCATGACTGTTGTTTGGAACCGAGGAACTATGAGTTGGTGTTCTACTCGTTTTTATGTGGTCGAGATTGGTAGTGTTGTTGTTGTTGTTGTTCATGTTGTTACAACTTTTGTCGACTGTACTTCCAGTAGTAACATTCCCTGGTCCAATTACTTGTAGAAGAATCTCTTCAGTGCACTTCTGCCTGCCATATTGAAATGAATTCCTTTGCGGTCTTTCGCTTTGCTGTTATACAGCTCGTCCCTGATTCCATTCGCGGATGCAAAAACTTCAGACGTATCCATAAATTCAAAATTTGCATTTCGATCACACAAGGAAGAGATAACGTCGTTCACAGCATAAACTGCAGAGTTGTGGTCATCGGTTTCAGGATCATGACCATTTCCGTTTCTCTGTGGCACACTGCATAGAACAATCTTGGCATTTGGCAGCAGCGTGTTAATTTTAGTAACATATTCTGTAATGTTCAAGACAACGGGTGTGACATTATACTTGTGTTTTGTGATATCGTTGGTACCGAGGTGAATGACGACAGAGGTCACATTGTCCAGCGCATTCGCTGCTACAGGATCTCTCGCTATTGACTCCAAAAGAACAGATATGTCACCGTAACTGGCTCCGCTCACAGAATAGTTTTTAACATTAGGTTTTTCGAGGTCAATCCCAGCACAGTTACTTGCGCCCAATATAACAGTGTCAACAGTCTCATGACCTGATGGAGAGATGTCACCAGATAGGTTAGATTTGGAATCAGAATATGCATCTTCATTAGTGTTGGAGCATGGAGCATGGTGTGAAGAAGGTGAAAAGACCATAGATGTGTCCGACGATATTGACATATTCTGGAAGTAAGCTGGCGATTTTATTGCTCGTAACATTGTAAGCGAACTTGTTCAATTCGCCGAACATATGAGCAGAGAAGGTATTCAGGTCGCTTGTCCAAGCTTCGCAACATTGTTGTTCACAGTTATGGTCACGTTTGGTTTCATTGTGTGATTGCTCCTGTTGCTCGTTAGCAGTTTTCACAGCTTTCTCCACTGTCTTCATCCGTCCTTTCATCGAATTATATATGCCTTCTTGTGAAGCTATTTTCGTCACAGTGTCGGTCATGAAATCGAACATATGGCGCATTTATTTGATGTCGCTTTTAAGCTTGACTACTCCAGTGCACTTGTCACTCTCAATTCGTTCACAATTTAGTCGGGTCACTGTCGTATCATCTTCTAGTTCTTGCATCCTTCTCATTACGTCAGACATAGTAATTTCTAGATATTCTATAGTCGACCATTCATCTTTGGAATTGTTGTCTTCAAGTCATTATCTATGTGTTCGCAGGTTTGCTTCAGCGAGGAATCCACACTTGAGATATCTGATATCGTTGGTTGTGGGATATTCGGGGTGCTTTCGGTTATAACATCAGTGTCGTTAGGAACACCACAGACGTAGGTCGCGTTTTGTGACAGAGATGTCGTAATAGAATTTATGATGTGTTCATTTGGTTTCCTCACACTTTTGGGAGCACTCAGCATTTCCTCTATGTGGATTGTGTTCCCATCTAATAAGCATTGGAATATGTTGTACGCGTCTGTTCCTAACTTTGTTGTAGATGTGCCTTTTGCAGAATTCGTCCTACGTTTTAGTATCGAATCAGGGCTGATGCGAATGCACGGATGTTTTGTTGATGAGAACAGTGCTTGCCTAATTGATTCCAGAATCGGTTCAGAGCCATCACAACACAAAACTGCTTTTCTAATGAATTAATCTTTGGTTAATGTGTGAATATCCTTTAACATTCTGCTGAGATAAGGTGCGATCGCCTTATTGAATGAACCGTTATGTACACGTGCTGCAAAGGCGTCGTATGCTGACTGATTTTGGATATCAAAGTTCACACCACGCCTACCATTTTCGAGGAGCTCCACCGATGATTCATGTAACTTAATAGTTTGTGTTTATTGGTTTATTTGAATCGTGGTCGGGTATTGCATTATTGTCGTCCAGTTCCCCTTCAGATAGCATACCGACTTCATACGGATCTTGATCCATGTGCGATCCCTCAAATCCATTGAGAACTAAATCAGCGTGTGTTAGCAGGTCATCCATTATGCATTAATTAACTATGTCAATCAGTTCTAGCAGTAAAACTGTATTACAATAAAGCAGTCACTTTGGGTATCTACCGCGCTATGCTGATCCAGAATTGAGTCCTGAGTTGTTTTCAGAAGTATACCGGCATTGTGAGTGACTGACCAATCTTTCCTGCATTCCCTGGGTGAAAGATTGGGCTGACTTTCTGGACACCATCGAACAGAAGCTATCGCACAAGCAGACGAAATTTTGGGCGTACATAGAATTCAAAACAAAACCAACAACATGGCGCGATTCGAGGCGATTTAAAAGTTCACGTACCCAAAATGTCGAATCTCCTGTACAGTCCACGAATTGTCTGCAATATACATGTTACGTTGAACGAATACAACACTCTCATCGAAAGGGTACTGCAGATCCATTGAAATTAAGCCGATTTTCAGCATAAATAGAGAGCGAAGAAGAGCACGTCCATTGCTCGCTGACGTCATAATTTGTCTATATATTATCCATATTAGGTCGTTGATGTTACCAATTTGTTTTAATTGGCTTCAAGTACCCCTTAAATGGTCGGACGCACATTTTGTCTTGTTATTATCACAAAGATAAATACTCCATGCATAAATCCAATGTCCCATCTACCCAATTATGAGCATCATACGCTAATGCGGATACTCAATATATCTTTCAATATTCATAGCAACAGACGAATTACATGAGCTGACATTGGCATCACATGGATAGTGAAGGTAAAAACGGCAATGAGAACATGTGAGATCTTGAAAATCTTCTACACGATTTTGTAGTTGATGGTCTGACCGCGTTGAACAATGTTTCCCATGGCACATTAGGCATTTATTTGAAACTTATATGCTTACTCTACGCCGATGATACTGTCCTGTTCGCTGATGATTTTTCAAGTATGCAACATTCCCTTAACCAAATTTATGATTTTCAACAGGGAGAGGGTGGTGACAGATGTAGATTCAAATTATGCGACAAATGATTATATATTGTGGACAAGTTTCCTTATTTGGGTGTGAAACTATTTTATACCGGACGATATCAGAATGCAATCAAAATGGCTTACTGAATAAAGTCAGGAAACTGGAGTTATCAGTCGATGTCGCTTTTAAATTGCTTTACTCGACTGTAGTTCCAATTTTGTTATATGGCTGCGAAATATGGTGATTCTAAAATATGCAAGAAATTGAGAGTGTTTTTTTAAAATTCTGCAAAAATATTGATGCACATGAAGACCAGCACTCCGAATTATGGGAAATGGGCAGATAGGAATTGACTATAATGGCAAAGCAGAGAATAGTAAGCTTCTGGTCGAGACTCATGACGGGCGAGTTGTGCGTTATGACCAAGAAACTATATGATATCTTGTTTCGTCTTATGGAACACGACGGCAAACTCTTTAGCCATATTAATGTTACTAAAACAAGTATACACTCAGCTGGTTTTGGCGTGGCGTGGTCGAATCAGGCACAGTTAATAGACAGCCAGAAAAAGATATATCTAAAACATTGATTGACCAGTTGACTCAGCAGTGGTGGTTAGAAAAAGAATCGCCATTACGAGGAATATTTTACAAAGAACTGAAGTCAACCCTTCGATTAGAAAATTATATTACCGATTTCCCCTTCAGTCTTAGAAAATATTTGATAAACATAGATACATGCAATCATAGATTGGAAGTAGAAACAAGTAGATGGGGTAAGCGATGAGCAGAAAGAGATTTATGTAGCTTGTGCAAAAGTGAACAGGGTGATGAATACCATTTTGTTATGAAGTGCGCCTACAGTACTTGAGGCATCTGCAGGTAAAATACATTTCCGAACACCATTGGAATCCACCATCTAAGAAAAAGATTTACGAGCTACTGACGAAGTCTGGTCACATTGACTTGAGAAACTTAACTCGTTATCTGAAATTAGCGTTCAAACATAGAAATAGAAATTTATAGCAGATGATACATTTTTTAAAATGTTATTGAAATTTCAAGCCAAATTGTTGCAGTTGTTGTTTTTGTTAGTATTATTATTAGTATTGCTATAAGACATCCTCGAAAAGTATACTGATAGAACATATTAAGATGAATATAAAAATGACGATAATGAGGACTGACGATGGATTACAGAGAGACTACCGCCATATATATCTATCAAACTTCTTCTATCCTCTTCTTCTTCTTTTATTTGTCTTCCTCTCCTTCTTCTGTCTTTTTATGTATATGTTTATATATCGGACTTAGCACTTTGCAAATAATGCACATCTCGCCAGTTACATGTGAATTCATGTCTTAGAGATTAAAGCATGGAAACAGCAATTTTTATTTGTAATGTAACAGCACGAGAGAAAGAGAATTGCTGGAGTCGCACCGAAAGTTTGCAGCACCCGGAATTTAAAGCCGGTCATCCAGCCATGCTCTATTTTGGTCCATATTAAATCATGAACATTTTAATTAATTTTCGTAGTCATAATTTGTCGTTACGCTTGATTGTCATCGATAGGTAAGTAATGATTATATGTTGATAACTTGCCATGTCATTTGGAGGAATATAACTAATTTTACAGGTTTGAACAAATTGCGAAATGTGTTTTGTACTACCGGGAATAACCGGGGAGATCGTTTATTCGTACGAATCTACGTCAAATTTACCAAACAATCCAAATGTCCTGCATTTCAATAAAGGAACTGTTTCAATTCTGAGTTATTGAGTGCTATGTTGGAGCCAATGTTTTCTGAAAGTAATGAATAATTAGGTGGTTTTTTCTGTTTTTACAATTTTAACCCTTTTACTACTGCGTACTATGTAAATGGTTGTCCGTCCGTCCGTCCGTCGTATTATGTAAATGGATTGTCCGTTCGTCGTCCGTCCGCTTTTGGTTTCCGGACGATAACTTTAGATTGAATCGAGTGAACTGAACCAAATTTGGTATATTAGTTTACCACCTCAAAATACAGATCAAGTTCGAATATGGGTTTCGTCCGCATGATTGTGACTGAGTTATGACTTAGATTTTACCTGATATGCGGTTTCCAGATGATAACTTTAGATTGAATCGAGTGAACTGAACCAACTTTGGTATACATATCAAGTTCAACTAGAATGCACTCAGAGAGATGCCAACGTGCGCAAAAATGTAATAAACAATAATTAAAAAAATAATTTCACTGTATTTTACTTAATTTATTTAATTTAATTTAATTTTAGCAAAAAAAGACAATTACCATTTCTCATTTCATCACAGATAAAAGGCAAATTACTATATCATTTAAGTAATTAAAACCAATTCCATGTTGCCGAAAGGATGAGACTTTAATATCGATTAAATTTTTTTCAGCGGCATATTTTTATTTTTATTTTCCGATAGTCAAAGTTGACCAAAGGAGCAATTATAAGAAATAATTAATACCATTTGTGTAAATATTGATAGCAGCCAATATTCAACAATAAATATCAATAATTAATCAATAATTAATCAATAACGATCATTTTATGTAATAATAAACTGTTCAAACGGTGTTTGTGTCAACAAATGCGTTTTGTTTTGTGTTACGTCATTCGTCGTATTTGACCCGGAACTCGGCTGAAGGTTAGGCTATTCAGCCTATTGCGTCGAATTACGAAATCGCGTTTTGAATGTCTCTCTTTTCCCGCACGATAAAAAGAGGTCTTCGCACGAACCAAAAAATGATAAAACTTCCCAATTATAAGTAAAAATACCCAAATAAAGGAGTCTATGTCATATGTAGGTCTATGTAGGTCCCGAAGGAGTCTATAGACTCTTTGGTGTAGAGTTCTGATGGAGAAAATGTAGGTCGATCTATTTTTGTCATAACTCTGACGTATTTTGACCTGGGAGAAAAAATCGAAATCGACGCTCACTACGAGCATGCCAGTTTTAAATATAGAAACAGGGAATCCGGACAAATGGCGATATCGGCGACAAACAAATAATAGAAAACAACACATAAGATAAACATAGCAAAAACGCGGCACAGTAAAAATGTCAGAACGCCCAGGGGGGGGGGGGGGGGTCGCGGACAAAATTTACATATATAGGGCGAACAAAATGTTTTTGCCCCTTTCGGGGACCCACCACCCCTCTACTTGCAATTTTTTTCTTTTTTTTCCGCCCAATTTTTGGGACCCACCCCCCAAAATCTTACAAAAAACATAAAATATAAACCAAATCAAAGCCTAGAAAAGAATTGTTCCATTTCTTATTATTTAATACTATTCCCAGCATTTTAGTAAACATCTAAACTGCTCTAAAGGGAGATAATTCTATTAGTATAAAATGTGGAAATCTGAACGCATGCACTTAAAAACATTGGGCATAATGCCATAAAACATAATAATTACGAGGTAATACATTTCCTGATATCCTCAATAACTCCATATTCTTTTATATAACAATAGTATAAGATGTTTTAGAGTCAAGGCCCAATAGTAATACTGTAGTAATAGGGGTAGAACAAATTTCATCTGGGACCCAAGCCAAGGAAAGTCACACTCACAGCAGCTCAGTCTAATGTTGGTTTGCAGATTGACATATACCAATATTAGCGAAAAATTGGTAGTATTATTAACTTATTATCAGAGTATAAAGTTTAGTTTAAAGCCAGCAGAGATATCCAAGCCACGGTCACCTTGTACAAACCGTCTGTATACATGTA
Source organism: Siphonodentalium dalli (assembly GCA_032622095.1). NCBI lineage: Eukaryota > Metazoa > Mollusca > Scaphopoda > Gadilida > Siphonodentaliidae > Siphonodentalium > Siphonodentalium dalli. The sequence continues at coordinate 142,788,110 of CP136063.1, forward strand.
GGTTCCCCCTGTGCAATGTGGTTTACTGGACGTATCACATGGAAACCCATTATAAGAACAAGCATCCTGGATCAGACTATTCAGTTGAGATATGTGACTCTGAGAAAGTTCGCATGAAGAGAGTTGCATAGATTACCTGTGCAGTTTGATCCAGGTTAGTATGATTTATAATTAGTTTCAAGAACAAAGTTCATATTAGTCATGTTTATATTCTAGCTTTATGTTGCATATGGAATAAGTTGAGACTTTAATACCAAAAGCTACTTTTATAGTTACATTGCTCTATCCTGCTATATCCTAAATTGAATATCAAAGCAACCAATAATGAACAAACAACTAATAATTACAATACCATATGTATTGGCAGTCAAATAACTGGAACTCCAAGATATACTACCTTATTACATGTATATGTACAGTACCTAACTGCTTAGACTTGTGAATAATAACTGTGGTTGATTTAATATCACAAAAGGCTAAGTTTTCATATTGTTATCCAAATAGTATGAACTTTTTGTATGAGTTATTTTGTTTTATAGTTTTAAACCAGTGGAATATAGTGGAACTGTTATTTTTGTTTGTATCATCAAGTTTATCTTGATAACAAATAATATCCATTATGTGGATTAAGAACAGAAGATGGTAATCATTTCATAATTATGCTTATATAATATATCTTTCATCCATCGAAATCTGGTACATTAATTTTGACATACATCAGCATACATACACCCCTAAATGGTAGTTAGTTCTGGTTAGTATGTTTTAAATAGCATAGTGTGTCATATGGTTGATATTAACAGATTACATGAGCACAAAAACAGTGATTTTAAGAGGAGGAAAAAATTTGCATTTTTGGTCATTTACGCATTTTTTCCGGGTGAAATGACCCACCCACCCCCGCCTCATATATGGAATTTTTGTGCGCGACCCCCCCCCCCTGGAACGCCACGAGGTTTTACGTCGTTTTTGGTGACGTCATGGAGTGAAACGGAGTAGGGTGACACCAAGCTACGTACGAATCTGTCTGATCGCCATACTGTTGCGCGAGCGCACGTAAATATGTGTTCGGACTACATGATTTTGCAGGTCAAGTTCGAATTGGAGTCCGATCCGACCATTTTTGCCAGAGTTATAGGATTTGTTTGCCTGAAAATAGCCGAAAATAAATATTTGGTTCATGTATTGACTTAATCTTTACAAACAAGGAAAATATGCATTGCGGTGTTTCGGAAGTATACTATTCATACCACAAACGTGTTTGGATTGGATGGAATGATTGTTGGTGTGGTTATTTCTCACTGGTAACAAAGTATATTAATTTCAACTTAAAATGTTTATATTTTGAGGTTTCTGATTGATAAACAAATTTGGTATGTGAATGTTTCAGTAAAATAAACCACACTTGAAGTTATTGTGTTTTATTTTTGTTATTATTACGTCAAAGGTTTCAAACAAATGATTTAAACCTTGCCCCATTCTACTCCAGAAACGGGCATATTATGCCACGCCCCGACGGCGTACTCTTGTTAATTTTGTAGGAAATATAATTTCCGACGCTTGAACGTAGTGAATTAGGCGGAACATAATTTCTCCACGCAGGTGAGCGAAGACATCAATGGGGCGTGAACAGTAATTGTGACGTATAGAGGTGGTCAGATGATTGGTATAAAGGTCTGTGATTGAGATACAATCGGTCTCTTGGGGTGACGACTTGCTGGCTCGAGTCACGCGTTTTAACAAATTATTATGAAATTAAAAATGAATGGCGGATCACAGCCAATTCAGTTATTACAATTATTTAGTTTACGACAACCAGCTCTCATGTTTAATACTATAATAAAAGTTTCATTTTCTTTGAAGCACTATCTTGCATGTTACAAGAGACGAATTGGCATAACGTGACATGTATGATACATGAGTTTTGATTTAGATATGAATAATGTTCGGATGTCTGTTTACACGATGATAGCTAAACAAGCATGTCACACAAAGTCGTGTGTGCTTATAAAACGTATACACGTGTATACTGATATGTGTCATTCATTCATTCGTCAGCAACACTTGGTTCATGATTTTAGAATCGAAAAAAGAGTGCAAATATGCAACTACATTATAGAGTAGGGCCTACATGCGTGCACATTTATACAAAATATTATGTGTTATATGTTTAAAAAAAAAAGACTGAACAGATGTAATATGTTTTCAGAAACATCTTCTGGTGATGCAGAATTGGCTATGGCGTTCCTTTGCCTGCGTGGTGGATGAGCAGAGCTCGTCGGACGTTTTCTTGTGATCGTCGCAATTGGCTCTGTGCTGGATTGGACGATTGGGAAAGTTTCTGAAACATCTTGCGATTAGTGGAATTGGCTACGGCGATTTTCGCACGTTGGAAGAGCATGGATTCTCTGAAATGGCTCAGTAAAGTGCTGGTTAGTAAGATTGGCAAATATGCCGGTGTGTGGAGAGCAGATCACTTCTTTGGAATATGCCGTTGAACTATAAATAAGTGTGCTCATGTGTCCGTATTACGATTATGCGGGTAAAATTATAATTCAATTCTTGAAGTGACCGAACTATCAAAATTCTTTTCGGGCGACGTAGTCATTTATTCGAAAATCGAAAGCAACGCGCTCAGTTTCTTGACAATTACACTTGGCTTGGTGTGATATTCTAAATTTGTTCTCATCTAAAAATGGATAACGATGGGGAATGTGCATCATTTCGAGTTCCCGGTGAGCATGGCTTTGATATTTCAATTCAACGGGAAGTTCTCGGAGTTGAGCGGTCCAGTGGTCGTCTAGGGCGATTAATTGTTGCAAAAAATCGAAATTTGTGAAATTTGTATTCAATATCGTATAGATTATCACTATCTGATTGGTGTATATATACTGTGGCAGTTCGGACTTTCTGCTAGCCTATTCTCGTGGCAGAGACATGTAAACACGAATTCGGTGTTCGAATGAGGAAATGATGCACCAAAATGACAATGGACTCACCTTAAACTTTGTTACAATAATTCATAGTGATTTTAATTTATTCTTAGTTAATTTCGTATAGTTTTCAATTTTATACATCTTCTAATTTCGTGCATCCATTTCCAAAATATTAGCTAAGGCCATCTTGGTTAAGCACGCTGTTGTGCCTTGGACTTTTGGTATTGGTGGCTCTGATTGGTCGAAACTGCCTCGAAGTTTCAGCTCGCAGCTCTGGCTAGAATAGAATAGAATATAATTTATTAAGCAAAATACGTCCCTGGGTTGGGACAGGTTGCCATACATATATACAATATTAATATGGTACATGAACATATATAAACTGTATAAAATAACATCACTCAGTCAAGTAACTTAATATACATTATATAATAATATTTATGTATTGTTCAATCTGCACTCGAAAAACCTCCTGACTATGTTGCAAACTTTCGCACAATGTTGTGTAAGGTCATTATCTAATATATGCTTCAGTTGGTCCCATCTACTCATCAGTCGAAAATTAATAAAATTTCCCTCCATTAGTTTTAGTAATTCACTACGCTTGGTGGAATAATGGGGGCAGTCAATTAAGAAGTGTCTTTCGTCTTCGACGATTTTGTCTTCACAAAAAACACACAGCCGTAATGGTAACGGTGTCTTTTTCGGTTGCGTATGCCTACCTTTTTCAATAGCAAGAGAATGATTACTTATTCTCAGTCGCGTAAACATTGTACGATCAGTTTGTCGTTTGAACGAATTCAGACTACTCAGAAGGGCGCTACTACTCTCATCGCTATTTAGAGTAAACCCATACGATTCTAAACGTTTGAAGATTGAACTACCAGTTTTTCCGTTAAGTTGTTCAATAACTGCGTCTTGCAATAACTTGCTCGTGCAACGTGAGGTAATTTTAACAGCGTAGGTAGCCATTCTATACAATGCATCAATATATAACGGATAGCTTCCTAGTTCAGCTCGAACATCAGAATTAGTTGCATATTTTCCAACTCCGAGAATATGTTTGCAATGTGATACATGAATTTTTTCACACGAATAACGGTCATAATTTTGTTTAGTTATTCCTGTTGCCCAAATTTCACTTCCGTATAAGATGATGGGTTTAATTAATTTGTCAAATAGTTTAAGGGACGTTTTCAGAGGGAGTGGTACTTTATTAGCACATGCATTTGTAATTGAAAAAAGAGCCTTTCGCCCTTTGACGCTCCACTCCCTGTATGAATTTTTCCAGTGTTTGCAAAGGTAATTCCAAGATATGTGTATTCGTTAACAATTTCCAATTGATTTCCTGCAAGGAAGAAGTTTTTGTTAAAGTCTTGTTTTCTAGTTCTAAAAATCATGCATTTTGTCTTATCAGGATTGACTGAGAGAGCGTTCATATTTGTGTAAGACTGTAAGCTATATAATGACCGCTGAAGTCCCTCCGGACTTTCTGACAATAGCACTAAATCATCCGCAAATAATAAGTGATTTAGTTTGCTAGACCCGATAGACAATGGATCACATTTATCATCAAAGATGCCATCAATGTCATCAATAAATATCTTGAATAATAAAGGGGATAATACATATCCTTGTCGGACTCCAATTGTTAAGAGGTGCGGTGGCCCAATTCCTTTACTTGTGTTAGTAATATAAATACTTGAATCATATAGTGATTTTACAATCTGCATTGTCCTGCCGGTAATTCCAATTAACTCCATTTTCTTAAAAAGTAATTGTCGATCGACTGTATCAAATGCTTTCCGAAAATCTACAAACGTTGCATATACTGTTTTTTTTAGCAGTGATATATTTTTGAACAGACGCATGTAGAACGAAGGCGCTGTCAATTGTACTTTTGCCAGCACTAAAACCGAATGGATTTTCACTTATAACGTTATTAATCTCCATAAATTTAGCCAATCTATGATTAATTACTTTATTGAACAATTTGCCCACTGATGAGCTAAGGGCTCCCTTTTTGTGTATCAAACTGAGAATTGACTTACTCCATTCTGGTGGGTAATACCCTGTTTTAAATATTATATTAAAAATATGTACAAACTGATCAATCATTAAAGGCACAGCACACTTGATAAATTCATTGGTAATTTGATCCGGGCCTACAACTTTTTTTGATTTGAGTTCACGCACTGCCTCTAAAATTTCCATAGCCGTGATCGGATCATTGTTGAGGGATATGTCACGTGGTATAGGTGTCCGATCGATTGGCGATGTATCTACAATGCCTGGCTTTATAGGACTACAAGAAAACTAAGATGCATGCATCAGGTCGGCCGTGAACTATCTACCATAGAATTGTTGTAGCTATCGATTATACATTTTGGAACACCTGTCTGTATGTATGTGTGTATGCATGAATGCATGTGTGTATGTGTTATAGACTCTAACACTGCTCGACTGATCCGACTCGGATTTGGTATTTGACGTGTCAACTTGACCTCGCTCATAGGCATGTTTCTGGACCTTGACCGATCCGACTAAAAAATTGTGTGTAGGACTACTTCGATCCCGGGAGCAATATGGACGGGTCTAATTTCACGTGGGACCATGTTCTCGAACATGCTGATGTAGGCATGTTTCTGGACTATTTGGACGGGTCAAATCTTGATCCCGACCTGACTTTGACATTCAAAAAGATCAATTCAAGGTCAAATCTGGTAAAACGGAAGTATTTCAACGAAATATAATACCTACTGTTACTTTTGTCCCAGGAGTGTTTCGGGTGGGTCAAATTATGACCCTGACCTGATCTTGACATTCAAAATTGTCAATTCAAGGTCAAATCGGGTAAAGCCGGGCGGATTTCGACGGGTATTTTTGTCGTGACTTTTGTCCGGGGAGTGTTTTGGACGGGTCAAATCGTGACCCGACATGACGTTCACCTTTAAAATGGTCAATTCAAGGTTAAATCGCGCAATTCTCCGAAAATCAGAGGGGAACATCCCGGACGAAGTAGGGTCCACCAGCTACTATTATATATTTCTAGATTTAGTTACAAACTAAATACCTGTATATTGTACAAAGAAATGTTTGACAAATATATCTGTATCAATATTACCATACGGGTCATTAAAATAGATACGACGAAACAAATTTTGAAGGGTGCATGGTATCAGGTAAATTTTTATATTTCAAATGATGACAGGAATGCGGAAAGTTGAAGTACCTACGTAATACTGACTATCCGAATGAAGAGATATACATGTATATAAAAACCAAAATAGAAGATGAATGCTGGCGACAATGTTTTCCAAAAAAATTCAAAGCATTCGATAGCTCCCATCTAGTTGTCAGCCCGAAGATCAATATAAAGTGTGGTGACTATCAGATGAGGGATATGACTGTACAGTTGCTAAACAATTCAGTCACGCAAAAGAGGATCAAACAGTAAGATACCAAATTGCTGCCTGTGGTAATGTTTTTTAACGAAATTCGGGAAAATTAGATTACTCTCACCCTGGTTATCCAGAAGATCATTGTGGAATCTGGTGACGATCGGACAAGGGGTGTCGTCTGTAGGATCAACCAAATTATTTAGCCATAAAAATAGTAAAATTCCAGATCACCGCTGGCAGTGATGTCTTCACAAGGACAGCTTGAGAACAAAACATGGCTCACATCTAGCGGTGACCCAAACTATCCACGTGAGAAAAAGTTCTCCAATAAAAGCTGGCTGCAGGGTGCGCCAATTGATTCAAATTCGAAATTTAACAGGGTGTACTGCTTGTGGCCATGTTTTCCCCGCATATTTGATAGACTTATGGACAAAACCACTGAATCCGTTGAATCAATATACATGTATACATGGATTAATTTATATGCATTGTTATACACAGTACTGGTATATAAAGGTACTGAAAATAACAATATTACTAGTATACACAAAATAAACCATATATCATGGCTATCGGTTCTAATATCCGAATATGACAGCTGATAACTTGGTGTGAATTGAAGAGTGTTGGTGTCTCAAGCATATCTAACCCTCCACGTTAGAAACATGCCATTAAATGTCATAAGTATATATAATCTAGCTTGAGGACAGAAGTTATCCATAAAACCCCCCTTAATTCAACCAGGTCCTCGCGCCATGTATGGTCGATCACATGATGATCTAGGGGGGATTAGAATTGTTGTATAAAAACAGCACTGCATGTAAATATAAAATAAAATAGTGCTACATCTTATTACAGATTATTGCCATATATAATCAGTGACTATACAGACAGTCTGACAAAATAAAGTTTCAGTGACACTCTATCCGAAGAGGGGAATAATTCCATCTGTTACAGTCAATGGAGCAATTATGAATCTGGAAAGGTGAAATTTCTAACTAATACTAGATATCGACATGACGCGATAAAAAATATTTGATAGCTCTCATCTGATAGATCAATATCAAGATAAATATCAAGTTTAGTGATGATCGGATGAGTGAAGTGGACTGTGCTAAACGGTTTAGTAATGCTTAAACAGATTTTTACCTTAATATTTTTATGTTCACTTTATAAACTTCACTGAGTCATCTAGCTTTGTCATGTATTGAGTTTGATATCTTTTGTTAACAGTTTATAAATCATGTATGTCTCATGTTTGTTATTTTAATTTATGTGTTTATTATCATTAAATAAAGTTGCATTCCTTAAAAAGATTCTTACCTCAATGTTTTTATGTTCACTTTATAAACTCCACTGAGTCATCTTTGTCATGTATTGAATTTGATATCTTTTGTTAATAGTTTATAAATTATGTATGTCTCGTGTTCGTTATTATATTATATACACTTTATAGTGTGTTTCAGAACGAAAACAAAATGAATAAAATCAACAAATTTGTAAATTTAAAAACAATTCAAACGTTGTTGTATTCCATGTCCCAGCCCGGACATATACACCAAATTTCAATAATATTCATTGAGAAACAACGGACCAAACGCCATATAACACCCCGTATGCATCTTTTATTCCGAGTTGGCCTTTTATTCCGAGTTGGCACTCGCCGATTGGGGCGAGTTAGCCATGAGGCGAGTACACCGATTCCGACACCTTTTCTATTTGCAGCAGGTTAAGTTTACGCGTAATTTAATTCACAAAGTTCCCCAATTGGTATCGTAAATAGAGCGACCTTATTTGACAGAGAATGCCTCTGTTATTGATTATAAAGTTGCTATACATTAAAAACGACAATTCACATGCTCGTTCAAGCGCAGTAGTCTATTTTCCCCATGTTGAAGGACATCCACAAATACTAAATAACGCTAACTTACTGCCGAATGTTTTACACGACAACTGTTAACATATTTGGGCTGAATTCATCTGACGCGGTATTATTCCTCAAAATAAACAACAAAACCATCGTTACTTGGAAATGTAGTTTGGGCTAACATTTACATAAATCCTCCATATCATTATTCCGACACACACGTCAGATGAAAAAGTCACATGAAGTAACCGGCCAAATTGGCCGAAATAAAGATTTTGAAAACATTCCACAGCTGTATCCGAGTTGATATCGTCACTGGATTTTCTACTTTTATCTTTGTTATTGCGGAGGCCATCTATTATGCGCCAATACTGTTTGGGGTTGTTTGTTTCTAATTCATCTAAATTATTATGAAGATCCGCGTAGAACGTTTTTCTTTTGCGTTTTAGTTCCTTTTTATATGATTTTTTGCAATGAAAAGCTTGACTTTTAACTTTACATCAAACGGATCATTTCTTACATCCTTTACGATTTTGTCGAATGTTCTCTTTAATTCCTTGCACCTGTTGTCAAACCACTTTCTTTTGCGGGCTGGTTTGATCCTCTTAGGAACAACAGAGCAAGCGAGACTATTTATCTTGTTAATTACCGCCATTATGTCATCTAAGGCCCGAACTGCACCCTGCTGGCCATTGGAGTGGTCGCGATATTGATACTGTAGCAATTGATAGCTTATTTCGGGGGAAGTAATTTTATCTATGGTTTTTTGTTTACTGGAACTGTTCCATTTAAATCTGGGTTTGGGTTTTTCGTATGCAAATTTAGAATTTTCTACATTCCGGTTGATACATGTATATTCAAAATGTAGAACTAATTGACAATGGTCTGAGTACTCCGATGGGAGTTTAATACAGAAATACTCTACACGAGAGAGGAAGCGGTCAGTTAGTATTATGTAATCGACAACACTGGTGCCGTTGTACTGATAGCTCGTGAAATGCCCTATTCGATCACCCGGTGTCCTCCCATTAACAATTCTAATGCTTGCACTCTAACACAATTCAAGTAGTTGCCTGCCATACGTATTAACGACACTGTCCATACTTGATCGTGACTTATCGGTGTCTAATGTATAATCTATAGGGCGATGTACATGCGCATTATCATAATCTATTGCAACGTAGTCCGGCAGTTCACCAGTTCGTGAGTTCAAATCCCCGCCGAGAATAATCAGATCGTCGGTACTATATTTTGCAAGGGAATTTTGAATTAGCTTAAATGGACTTTCGTCTTTGTTTTCCGGTTTCCAGAAAGATGAATTGCTAGGTGGTATATAACTAGAAATGAATACAACTTCAGTTGATAAATTCAACATTTTACCATAGAACACGGCGCATATAGCATATTCATTAATGGTGTGGCTTTCTTTAAAAAACGATTTAAATGACGATCGGTAATAAAACACAATGCCACCTTTTTTGTTCTTACCGCCTTCGCGGGATAATTTTATGCATTCATAGCCGGGTATGTATGTCATCTAGTTCTTGGTGCCAAGTTTCTACTAGTGTAATGAAATCATATTTCGATAGCTGATTTATAAATTCGGGATCTGTCAATTTATGACAGACATCTTGGACATTCCAAGATGTATATCTAATAATGGAATGATTTTTTTTGTTGTCATCGTTTATCATTCTATATTCTATATATATGTGGCTTTCGGAGTTAGGTTTATACAATAATAATGTTTCGATTTATTTTGCCAAATTTTGCAAGTCATTAACTGATGACAATGCAGCGTTTTTATAAGGATACAGAGAGGTGGCTCACACAGCTATTTAGCGATCGACTATTTGTGTTTGGGCCGGGCAAGCACGAATGCAATCGGTCTATGTAGACTTAATTGTTTCTACATGATTATCCAGCCGGTCAAACACAGCGGGACGCTGGCCAAAACGCCATGTGAGCCATCCATGTAGTAATGGGCGGTAATAAATTACGGCCTAAAGCCGCTAACGTAATTGTTGATTAAATATATCAAACACAGTTGTATTTCACTTCAAATTAATTGCCGGTAGTTTATCAGTCACATGTTCATTTGAATCATGGATCTGAGGGCCGACAGTTCGTCGTTGGTGAACATAAAGTTAGAAGCCACATGGGCTGCATGGCTTGAGTTAATTCCATTCGCCTTGGTATCACACCACTGTTTACCGATCCTTTGAGAATTAGGGGTCACGAACTTGTAACTATCGCGGCCCCTTGTGGTGATCTCGGACCATTTGGCGCTGCTATCCTTCTTCTGGCCGTTCCGTTTCGCAAGTTTGCGCCAAGAAGTTCAACTCCGCTGCGATTTGGATGCCAAGCGTCATGGTATAGACTAACAATTGGTGTCGAACCATCCGTCTCCAGAAAATCGGAAGCATTATTAACAAGAAAACCATAGTCATAAATGGTAACGCCACCAAGATCATATTTTTGCCATAAATATAAATTATAATATAATTATACTATAAACTAGCTTTCAAATTTTATGTGGGAAATTTGCATACTTCCATATTTCAAGTTTTCCTGTTTCTCGTGTTATACATTACATTCTTCAAACTGTCTACTTTATTACACAAGCTGATGGGCCCGACTTCGGCCGGGCTGTTTCCCATCTGATTTCCGAAGAAAGGCGCGATTTGACCTTGAATTGATTATTTCGAAAGTCAAGGTCAGATCAGGGTCACCCCGGACAAAAGTATCCCTAGGTATCAAATTTCGTCGAAAACCGTCCGTTCTACCCAACTTGACCTTTAATTAACAATTTTGAAGGTCAAGGTAAGGTCGGAGTCATGATTTGACCCGTCCAAAACACTCCCCCGACAAAAGTACCCATAGGTATCAAATTTCGTCGAAATCCATCCGTTTTACCCGATTTGACCTTTGATTGACCACATTGAAGGTCAAGGTCACGCCGAGGTCAGGATTTGACCCATTCAAAAGACTCCCCGGACAAAAGTATCCCTAGGTATCAAATTTCGCCGAAATTCGTCCGTTTTACCCAAATTGACCTTGCATTGACAGTTTTAAAGGTCAAGGTCAGGTCGGGGTCACGATTTGACCCGTCCAAAACACTTCCCGGACACAAATACCCCTAAGTATCTAATTACGTTGAAATCTATGGAAAGCCGAAGAGGACATGTTAGTTGCTACTTGCTAGACATACAACGCACGACTTGTCGCAGTTTTTTTAAAGGTGTTTCAAACTAGGAGATAGAAGTATTTTGCGTTTCAAATGGTGATGAATTAGAGTATTTTATTCAAAATTTATGGCATAAATTGTTTTTAAAACCGTATATAATATAACAAAAATGAATGACTCCAAAATTAAGTGGGCCTTTAAACAAAGTCACAATTGCAGTTAGGCTCATCTCATACTCGTTTATTCAGCGATATCCTGTTGCGAAGCTTGTTATAGCCTCCAGTATTCATTGGGCGTTATAGCCCCACTGTTATAATTCGCCGTTAGCAGGCGTACTCTTGCCGCAGATTATTGAGATATTAGGTCACACGTAATGACATTAAATCGCAGGAAACATAGCAATTGTGTGGGCTGCTTGGCGTGAATATGTAATGATAAATAAGGTAATACGTAATGACATTAAACTCAAGAAAACCCGCGAAAACAAAACAAAATCACATTTAATGTTTTAAGTTATTTTCTTCATAAAAAGAATCTTCGTGATAATGAACCCTTTCAATACTTTAGAAAATAGAATTAACCTTAAAATAACAAAAACCATTGGAATAGAGAACCTTCGGAATAACGAACCTTCGGATTGGTGAACCTTCGGAACAGCGAACATTCAGAGAAATTTTGGAATAGTGTACCTTCGGGATAGTGAACCTTCGGAATAGAGACATGCCCCCCAATATTCATATTATATGTCCAGATTTCAAAGGTATGGGCCCATAAAATTCTAAATTTGGCCCTTAAAATATTGAACCCCAAATTGGAGCCCGCACAGAACAGCACTTAAGTCAACTGCACCTGTGTAATGTCCCAATGCAGAAGGGTCCATATATACCACAACATTCATATTATATGCCAATAATTCAAAGGTATGGGCCCACGTAATCACATTAAATCTCAAGAAAACCCGCGAAAACAAAACAAAATCACATTTAATGTTCTAAGTTATTTCCTCCTGTATCTGTATCGGTATGCGCGCAGGATCAGTTTGGATGTGAGCGCACACTCCATGAAAAGAATCTTCGTGATAATGAACCCTCTCAATACTTTAGAATATAGAATTAACCTAAAAATAACAAAAACCTTCGGAATGGAGAACATTCGGAATAGCGAACCTTCGGAATAGTAAACCTTCGAAATAGCAAGTATTCAGAATAGAGAACCTTCGGAATAGTGGATCTTCGGGATAGCGAACCTTCATAATAGAAACATGTCCCCACAATTACACTGGTGACGTAAACAAACATGTCCCCACAATTACACTGGTGACGTAAACACATGTGCTAATCTTTGTTGAACTATCGTCACTCTATCGGAACGGTTTTACTCCAGTACGACATAACCATATAATACAATCGCCCAGTGGATTATCGATCGACCACACAATATAAGAAACTATACACCAGTGTACACCCACTGGCGTGGCGGTAATAAACTCACAGCCTTTCCTTGAGCATACTTGCTCGTAGCATGTGTTCGTATCATAAATGAAGCTATTTGTCCCCGATCTGTCTGGTGTAGGAAGTACAGATGATATAACTATCTTTGCTGCTGGATAGGTCCGGCGGATCGCATCAATAGTGTTACTCAAATCACCAGAGTCGGTTTTGTACCCCCTTCTACATGAGTTTATTCCAACACGAACTGTCACTCTGTGCACGTATGAGTCTACTTTGTTCCCGTCGTTTTCGAACCATCGTCGCACTCCCATGAGGTTCAGACCTCCTATCGACACTTTTTTAATATATTCATTCGTTAGTGCCAATCTACGCGAACTGATAAACCTCAACACAGAGTCGCCGATAACAATATGCACTTTCTTTTCATTCATTTGCTGAGACTTTGTATCCATTTCACGTTTGTATCCATTTCATCGCTATGAACGCGATGCGTGATTGGCTGAGAATGTGTCGCGATACTTCAGGTAGCCACTCAGAGCGTGGTAGACAAAAAGTCCAGATGTATAAAAGCGCTGTCTTACCAAGTCTCAATGTTCAGTCTGCAAACTCGAATGGTTAGATGCGAATCGACAAGTTAATGAGCGAGCTCTGTTCCATCGCGATATTTGAATCTATATCTGCATTGCACTTAATGAATTTTTTCTAGTAGAACACAATGGAAACGTGGCATTTCTATATACATTAATGAATTATCTCCCTTAAATTTCATGATGTTGCCTACCCTTGATTATTTCTGTTTAACATCTCTGTTATTGGTGTTCTAGACTGTCCGTCTGTCCGTGATTTCTCACTATTAAAGTGACATATAACTTGATATGATTGATTTCTCGCTCTTAAAGTAACATATTACTTTCCATATCCATAATTGACATCTCACTATTAAAGTGGCATATAACTTTACATATTTGATTCCTCACTCTTAAAGTGACACATTACTTTACATATTCATATTTGTGTTTTCACTCTTAAAGTGGCATATATCACTATGAAAGTGACACCTATTAATACTTAATGTCTTCACAATAAATTGACTTATATTGATACATATATAGTGACTTATTTAAACTACGATAGGTTATGATTGGTTAATGAATAAATAATTAACTTGTGTTATTACTTGAATATCCACCACACTATCCGGCCTAGGAAGGGACCACAAGGGTCTACTTCAATAGGAAGCCAGTAAACACAATTCATGTTACATTGGTGCCGTGAGCAGGATTATTTAATTAAGATAGTGTCATAATTGCTGTGTGGATATTTAAAAACAAATTGTCGCACGGAAAGAGAGTATCGTTTAGGGGTATTGCAACTGAGCCAGTGGGCTCAGTTATTGGTTGTTCTCAGTCTAATTGTGATGAGGGTTATTTGAGCTCTTTATTGTCATGTTATGATCGCCTTACACATGTGTCCCCATCGTATACACGTCATGTGTCAACCCATGATCAATTAGCTGGTTTATTATCACCAACCTCCCTTGACCCACAGCCAGATGAGTTTCTTGATTATCAAAGCAAAGGGAAATCAGTTGATGGCCCCTTATCACCTCTCGGGAACTAAGTGAAATATGAACCCAATGATAGGTTTTCTCAGCAGATTGATACAGTCCCAATCTTTTCACTGTACAGTGAACATGGTGATAGTTATGAGGGCAACACTCTGGTTTCAAAGCATGAATCTGAATCTGGGTCACCTCAAATACCTGTACCCAAAGATGAGAATTTTCGAGCTCCATCTTCTTCAACAATGAATAACTTTAACCAGCATGATGAATATTTGTCAAATGCTCAAACTCAGTGCAGTCAACGACCACATTCAATTTTAAAGAACCCTGTTGAACTTCAAGCCTGCACAGATATACGGGGGCTAACGGTTCCACCAGACCAACTGTTATGTTCTCAACAATCAGCCTCACAATTACCTGATTTAACTCGAAATTATGCATACCATGTTAATGATAATATTTCTCAGAGTACTATTCACTCAAATCAAGTACATATTCACAGGTTCACCCCTATCGACACTCATGATTTTGGGTCAACCCAGATTGTAGATCCTGTCATCTCTCAGAGTTCTATTTATTCAAATAAAGTACCAATTCACAGATCAACACATGATTTTCGGTCAACCCGGGGTGTGAATCCTAGATTAACTACATTGCCAGTTCAATATCAAGGGGACCCGAGATATATGTCTGCTTCATACAATGGTATTGCACAATACATCTGGGTCACTTGCCAAATAAATTTTGTTTATATGAAAAACCTGAAAGAGAACTTTCTCACACTTCTTGGGACAATCCTAGGGTTATGGATCGTATGACACTTCATAAAACTGTTGAGACTGAAAAGTTTGATCCAGCAAAATGGGACATAAGTGATTACTTTGTGCATTTTGAGGTTGTGGCCAGAATTAACCGTTGGGAAAATAATGAGAGGGCCGCTCACTTAGTAGTGAATCTGCGTGGGTCTTCACAAACTCTTTTGGGTTCACTCAGTTCTGTTGAACAAAACGATTATGAACATCTTAAACAAACACTTTTGCGTCAGTTTAATCCATATGAGCAGATTACAACTAATAAAGCATTGTTTCGCCAAGCTAAAAGAAAACCTGGCCAAAATTTTTGTGAATTTGCCCATTCTTTAAATTCTTTTAGTAGAAAGGCATATCATACTGTGCAAGGTTTGGAACCTTTTGTGATAGAACAATTTATCTTAGGTTTAGATGAACCTCGACTTAGACATCTTGTTCAATTTGGCCATCCGGAATCCTTGGAATGTGGAATCGCTCTGGCAGCAGAATTTGAAACAATAGATGGTCCGGCTGAAAAGTTACGCCCCATGGAAGAAACAGGGAGTCAAGAGGTTTTAAATCGTTTGAGGTTCTTAGAAAACCAGGTCGCTACCATGAATAGGCGTGTCCCCCACCTCCTGTTGTGTGTAATTTAAGTGCAGACAGAGGATAAATCAGCAGGGAAACTGAGGTGGGCTGAATCAAAAGTCTTTCATTCAGCCTCTGTTCATCAAAATCGACTCAACGAAAATGAACAAATTCTAATTTGTAGAAATACTGAACCTGTGGCATCTCTGCCATATCAAATGACTAACACTCATAAATTTCCAATGTAAATTCCAAAATAGGCTTATCTCATCTTTCTGTTGGTAAATCAAATTTGCCTACATAGTTTGTGAATCTGTGGATGCAATTAACAGAGAGACTGACCTACTTCATTTGGTTCCAGCCCACAAGTCTAATGAATTGTCTGTAGGTAGAGAGCTATCCGATGATAGTTTTGATTTTCAGGCAATCATTTCTGAATTCTTTGCTTCTGCCAATAATAAGTCGGTTGAGAAGACTCCATTTGTAAATACAATTGTAAATAATGTTGGTTCTGAGATTTTTGATATCTCAGTAAATAATAATGTGAATGTTTGTTCTGAGATTTCTGATACCTCAGTAACTGATAACTTGAATGATGGTTCTGAGACACCTGATAACTCAGTAACTGATAATTTATATGTTTGTTTCGAGGCTTGCGACATTTCCTCAAATGATCACCAAGATGAATGTTGTGATGCCTCTGTAAATAATGACATGAATATGTATGCAAAGTATTGCAGTGTTGACACGAGTAATAGATTACTTGACACCCACTTAGAATCTAGTAAAATTCTAGCCAGCTCAAATGTTGACATGTTATCAACTAAGAGTTCTGAACCATTAGTCACTGATATTTCTCATAGTAATATTATAGATAACAATAAATTGTATGTTCAGCCATGCAAACTGGTCCATCCTGAGAAATGCCTGTTCGTAAGGTGTGTTATCAATGGTATACTGTGTTCTCTTCTAGTGGATACAGGTTCCCCACTCTCAATTTTGGATTTTCATTTATTTTCTAAAAATGAAAATGCCTCTTACATCTCTCAAACCCACACATGTCACTTTGTGTTCTGCCGAAGGCACGACAATGAAAGCGAAAGGCACTATACGTTTAAAGGTAGACGTTCAAAGAATGTCAGAGAATCAAGAATTTGTAGTATCTGAATTAGAGGGTTTGCTGGGAAACTTGGGTTGGATTTTCTGATTGAACACAAAATCCTAATTGATGTAAATGCAAAGATGTTGTTGTACTCTGATGACAAATTACCTCTTCATCAGAACCTTATATATATAACAGTTCTCGTATCAATATAACCAATTCTGTTCAAATTTCGCCATTTTCTGAAATTCTATTGGAGGGTAGAGTTGAAAGGCCTGTGATTGAAGGCAACAATATTATTGAACCCACACAGTATCTAAGGAATAAAGGAGTTTTTATTGCTAATACATTGGTTGAATCAAATCATGCTAAAGTTTTGGTCACGGCCGTGAATCTCAATGAAAAACCGGTTGATATAAGGACAGGGGATGTTCTTGGTGATGTTCAATGTGTTGCCAATGTTTGAAATGATTCTTTAGATATATCCATTTTCAATACAGTGTCAGATTTAAATATATTACCAGATTTTTTAAAGCCGATAGTAGAGGGTGCGTCTAATACATTATCCAATGAAGAGAGAGGGAGATTAATTAATTTGTTAACTAATTTTAAACACATTTTCTGTGGACCCGATGGAAATCTTGGGAGAACACATCTGACAACACATACAATTAATATAGGTCAAAATCACCCACATAAAGTGCCACCAAGACGGGTTCCAATAACTCAGAAACAAATAATTGATCATGAAGTTGATAAAAATGTTGAGTAATGACATTATAGAACCTAGTGATGGTCCTTGGTCGTCGCCAGTTTGTATAGTGCTTAAAAAGATGGGTCTCCGAGGTTCTGCATTGATTTCCGTCAATTAAATGCTAAAGTTAAGAAAGATGCATACCCATTACCGAGTATCGATGACACTCTTGATAGCTTATCTAACAAAAACTGGTTCTCAACTCTAGATATGGCGTCTGGCTATTGACAAATTCTTGTAGAGCCCAGTGATCGTGAAAAAACTGGATTTTCTAGCCATAGAGGTAGGGCTTCACGATATGATCAAAAATATTATCGATACGATATCCAAATTATTATCGCGATATGGGTATATATCGATAATATAAAGTTTTGAATTCCAAACTAATTTAATTTTAAATTGTATGCTTTCATGAAAAGCCGCGAACGAGCTTTAGCAGTTTGCGTATTTTCATTGTATACATAACATTTCCATGTTACTTCCGGTTGTAATTGAAAGTAAGAACTAAACTATCCAGCCATGTTGGAATAAGATGTGATGTCTTTTTGTTTGAACTTAGTGCTTTACGAATAGCGGCATCCTGATCCACTATTCTTTTGACCATGTCATATTTTGCTCCCCATCTCGTCGGACAGTCAGCAGCAAGAGACTGTTCTTTAATGTCCATTTCACGCTGAATAGCTCTGAAGTTGCGTCGACGTATCCAGCTGGTCGAGAAAGCAGACACTATCCCGCGGTAAATACTAAGCAATCTACTAACACGTTTGTCGTCTTTCATAGAGTTGTTAATAGCCCGATTCAAATTGTGCCCGAAGCAGGAAAGGTGTTGCCATGAGAGGTGTACGAATTCTCATTTGTTTGTCGCTTTTTACAGAAAATAGTTTACAGTCATTAGGCTAATTTAATGAAAACAATGACTCTGCTTTAGGGACACAACAACATCGAACTTATAACTTAAATGGCTTCACGCCAGATTATCCACACACAATACATCTCGTGAAAACACTGCTTAAATCACAACAATAGTGTTTAATCAACGAACTCAATTACTGAATGAGTAGCCTTCTTTTCACGTTAATTATTTGTAACGCCTTTCGCAATACAGCGGACTCTTTGTCTAGCCAGCCACCAATGCGGGTGACAGTCGCGGCTATTTGCACGTTATCACACTGTCGGTTAGAATGCGCCTACATGAAACTTTTTGTTTTATTTAATTCAAATTTATTAAACTTTGAAAATATATCGTTGATGACGATAATTTAGTTTTGGGTCGATACGATACCAAAATTTAAAAATATATCGACATTCGATAATATATCGATATACCGTGAAGCCCTACATAGAGGTCTCCATCAATTAAAAGTTATGTCCTTTGGTATTTCAAATGCTCGAGCTAGTTTTGAACGCCTCATGGAACGTGTTTTGCAAGGCCTTCGTTGGGATAAATGTCTTTGGTACCTCGATGATGTTGTATTTGGAGCTGATTTTCAGAATGCACTTGACATTCTTGCACTTGTATTTCATCGGTTTGACCAAGAAAATTTGAAACATAAATGTACTTTATTTCAAGAGGAAATCAATTTCTTGGGACACATAGTTTCTAAAGATGGAGTTCGGTGTGACCCTCGGAAATTGGAATCTGTTGAAAATTGGCCAGTTCCTACAAATAAGAAACAAACTAGAAGCTTCTTAGGATTTTGTGGATATTATAGAAAGTTTGTTTCTGATTTTTCTAAAATTAGTTATCCTTTAGTTCAGACAACTCGAAAAAAGGTTAAATTTGAGTGGACACCAGATTGTCAATTGGCTTTTGAGAAATTAAAGAAATGTATGGTTTCTCCTACTGTTTTGTCTCTACCTTCTGCAGATGGTCAGTTTGTTCTTGACACAGATGCCAGTGGTATTGGAATTGGAGACGTTCTGTCTCAGATACACGGAGGTCAGGAAAAAGTTGTAGCTTTTGCAAGTCAGACTTGAACCATTATTTGTTAGGGAGGAAATTCATACTTAAAATTGATCATGCTTCATTGATTTGGCTGAAGAATTTTCGTGAGCCAGAGGCAATGATAGCCAGATGGATTAGTATCATTGATATTTATGATGTTGAAATGCAACACCGTTCTGGTGCAAAACACCAAAATGCTGGTGCATTGTCTCGGATCCCATGGAAATATTGTACAGTTTCTTGTACTAGTTGCCCCACAATCAGTTTAGGGAGGTTGAGTTTTCAAAACAGGGCCCAAGTTGGCACCATCATATAATCCAATGAAGTGAATCAGGATCCAAGTGGTTCTTTGCGAATTACTACTGATACTGACCTACTGGATTCTAGAAGTGGCTTTGCCACTACTTCCCCTGCGCCAGAGAGTAGGGCAAATTGGTTGGACTCCTGGGGGGATGCAGATTTAGTTGAAATGCAGGATCGGGATCCAGGCATTACATACATAATATATTCCAAGAACACATCTGATTCTCGTCCTCCACAAATGGAAGCTGAGAAAATAGGTGTTGATTCTGTAACTTATTTGGGACAGCTTATTCTTACATAATAATATTCTCTTCGTGAAGACAATTCTCTCAAGTAAACCCCACAACAAATTGGTTGCACCATGTGAAATCAGACAGTATATATTTAATAAAATACACACTGATCGTATAGCTGGTCATTTTGGTAGGGATAGGACTTTAGAAACAATCAAACAAAGGTTTTATTAGCCTGGGATGAGTGATTATATCCAACGCTGGTGTACAGAATGTGACGATTGTGCTAAACGTAAACTAGGTCCTGGAGTAGGCAGAGCACCATTACACCATGTTTCAAGTCATAAACATTTACAGTGTATAGCTATTGACATTCTAGGACCTCTTCCAACAACAAATAATAACAATGCGTACATAATTGTAGTTGGTGATTGTTTTACTAAATGGAAGGAGGCATACCCCTCTAAAGATCATACCGCTCAAACAGTTGACGAATTGTTAGTCACACAGTTTATTACACGATTTGGTTGCCCAGCTAGAATACACACTGACCAAGGGAGGGAGTTTGAATCAAATTTGTTTGCTGCATTGTGTGAAAGTTGGATATAGATAAATAAAGAACAACCTCTTACCGGTCGCAATCAGATGGAATGATAGAAAGTTTTAACAGGACATTACTTCATATTTTATCCCTTTTTGTGAATGAAAATAAAAGTAACTGGGACGAACAGCTACCATATTTACTCATGGCAAATCGAGCCACTGAACATTCACGTACACATTGCACACCAAATATGCCCAAATATGCATGGTCATGAAATTTCATTCCCCATTGATAGTATGGTTGGTCCTCCACCTGATACAGATATACCAAAATGTCCAATTAAATATGTGGAATGGGTGCAACAAAACTTACTTAACTGTTTCCAATTTGCATATCAGCATTTGTCAAAAGCAGCAAAACGTCAAATTACGACAAAAAGTTGAAAGTTAGACCCTTCGATGTGGGTGACAACGTTTGAAGGTGGTATCCCCCTAAAGCCAAACAAAAGTTAGGATGTGGATGGACAGGCACTTATCTTGTTACTTCTAAACTATCTGATGTTACTTTAGCGATACAACAGTCTCCTAGTTCAACTATTAAAACTGTACATATAGATAACTTAAAGCCATATGAAGGTGCCAATAACACTGCAAATTGGTTACCTGAGGAATCTCCGGTAGAAATTACTAATTATCAAGATCAATATCTCGATCAGTCTGAAAATGAAGTTGATGATGAGTTGGATGAAATTATGAATCCTATTTCAACTAGGTCCGGTAGAATTGTCAATCCTAGGCATGTGTACAATTTCTCTTCTATTTATAGATTGATTTACAATGGCAGATTCAGTAGCCGACGTCATTGAATATGATGATCAGGAAATTAACAATTTCCAAGATGAATGTAGACCTGCTTGGCCTGTTGGTGGTCTGACATGTAGTATGACTGGGAGCCCAGTATCTATTAAAACCTTCACTAACTTAAAAACACTTTCTCAACACTGGACGCAGTATCAGAGAGAGAATGTGTTGCATGTATATATGCAGCTGCCACAAAAAGTTTGCACTGAAGGGAAGACTTAACGCTCATATGCGAAATGGACACAAAACATTCTGGACAGAAACAGTTGTTAACGAAGATTAAGTTAATCCTGGGGATGAGCTGCCACCAAAAAGAGGTTCGGAGTGTGAACGCGAGAAGTTGTTAACTACTGCCAGGGATACTGCTGCTGACGCGCGAAGAGTGGTAGCAGGAACCTCTGCGGGGTTCCGCCTACTGCCACCTTCTGCATCTGTCGGCCGGGATCAGGAAGTTTTGGCTTCAGCTGAGGGACTTGTGGTACAGACAAAGAGGAACAGGCTACGCAAGGGAGAACTAAAACAGAAAGATAAAGTTACAGAGACTGAATTAACTTTTTCCATTTGCCAATACCATACTATTGCCTTAAGTTGGCAAGGGAGAGCGTGGCAGTTCGGACTTTCTGGTAGCCTATTCTCGTGGCAGAGACATGTAAACACGAATTGGGTGTTCGAATGACGAATTGATGCATCAAAATGACCATGGACTCACCTTAAACTTACAATAATTCATAGTGATTTTAATTTATAGTTTTCAATTTTATACATCTTCTAATTTCGTGTATCCATTTCCAAAATATTAGTTAAGGCCATCTTGGTTAAGCACGCTGTTTTTGCCTTGGACTTTTTGTATGGAGCGCTCTGATTGGTCGAAACTGCCTCGAAGTTTCAGCTCGCAGCTCGGGCTATGAACGCGATGCGTGATTGGCTGAGAATGTGTTGCGAGACTTCAGATAGCCACTCAGAGCGTGATAGACAAAAAGTCCAGATGTATAAAAGCGCTGTCTTACCAAGTCTCAATGTAGAACACAATGGAAACGTGGCATTTCTATAAACATTAATGAATTATCTCCCTTGAATTTTATGATGTGCCCTACCCTTGATTATTTCTGTTTAACATCCCTGTTATTGGTGCGTCTAGACTGTCCGTCTGTCCGTGATTTCTCACTATTAAAGTGACATATAACTTGATATGATTGATTTCCCGCTCTTAAAGTGACATATTGATTTCCATATCCATAATTGATATCTCACTATTAAAGTGGCATATAACTTTACATATTTGATTCCTCACTCTTAAAGTGACACATTACTTTACATATTCATATTTGAGTTTTCACTCTTAAAGTGGCATATACCACTATGAAAGTGACACATATTAATACTTAATGTCTTCAGAATAAATTGACTTATATTGATACATATATAGTGACTTATTTAAACTAAGATAGTTATGATTGGTTAATGAATAAATAATTAACTTGTGTTATTACTTAAATATCAACCACACTATCCGGCCTGGGAAGGGACCACAAGGGTCTACTTCAGTAGGAAGACAGTAAAGACAATTCCTGTTACAATACTTTGGTGTGTATATATATAGGCGATAATATGTGCATATATGCATGTACAGTTCTCTGAACAGATCGCCAGTCTGCATAAGTGTGTGCAATGCATGAAGTTTCATGGGTTCCCCGCGGGGGTGGAAGAGTTGATTGTCTTACGGTTCTCGTGTTATTACGCATTAATGATTCAACCCCTAATATCGGGTCTTTCCCAGTATCCCACAAAGATTATCATTGGCAATTCTGAAAAATTCTCTAGCGGATACATCAATGTATGGATACACCTATTTCATTTTCTGGTATGCACAGGCATGGACAATTCATTACGTTTTCTAGAAAAGCTCAAGCTATATACAAAAACATGCCATGATGCATTTCCGCGAAGGGAAACCCGGTTAACAGACCATGCATTTTATTTAAATTTAGGTGTAGGCCTATACATGTACCGGTTAATCAAATATTCATAAGTCAAGTTCTGACCGCCATATTACATATAATTACATATTTTAAGTCTTAAATGGCAAATCTTTAAATCGCTTCATATGTCATAATTTTATGCTCACTGTTATCTAATGCTCACTCATTATCTAATGTCGACATGCGCATAGGCGCAGAGCTAATGTTGCATATTTGATGATTTATGCTGTTGTGCACAGCAATTTATATTGACAGAATGTGAATATTGTCGCATTTCTTCAAAATTTATATTCTTGGCGAATCCTTGCAATAGAGTTGCATTGGAAGAAGGATACGAAAATTTGTTTTAAAATTTCTTTCGCGAATCCTGCTTTGAAGCAGAGTTGTACTCTCAAAGTATATGCTATTCTGTGGACAGACTTTTGTGACCGAACATGTATAGATGCAAGTTCGTGTATATAATATGTCATTCTGTGTTATGCTTCGTTGCTAAAATTGAATTTAATGATGCAGATTAATGTATGTATGTATTACGAATATGCCATTATGTGGTCTGCCGTTTGTGGCTGAACCTCTCTAGTATATATAGTCAGGTTATACTAGTAGTGTATATATCGTTTTGTGGTATGCCTGTTGGCTGGAATTGCATTTAATGATGCAGATTGTTGTATACATATTAAGAATATGCTACCCTCTGGCCTGCCTTTTGTTGCGGAACCTCTCTTATATATAGTCGGGTTATAGTGTATATAATATATCGTTTTGTGGTATGCCTCGTGGCTGGAATTGTATTTAATGATGTATATTGTTGTATACGTATTAAGAATATGCTACTCCGTGGCCTGCCTTTTGTGACGGAACCTCTCTTATATAGTCGGGTTATAGTGTATATAATATATCGTTTTGTGGTATGCCTCGTGGCTGGAATTAAATGTAATGATGCAGATTAAAAAACATATATATTGAGAATATGCCATTCTGTGGCCTGCCGTTGTGGCGGAACCTCTCTTATATAGACGGGTTATAATATATATATATATATAATATCGTTTTATGATATGCCTCGTGGCTGGAATTGCATTTAATGATGCAGATTGGTGTATACATATTAAGAATATGCCTTTTGTGGCTGAACCTGTCAAAATGCAGTTTAGTTTATAGAATATATCAATTTTCGGTCTGCCTCGTGGCTGGAACTGTATTAATGATGCAGATTTATGTGTATATATATCTTAAGAATATTCCGTTCCGTGGCCTGTCGTTTGTGACCGAACCTGTTTAAAGAATCAGGTTGTTGTGTATACTATGCCGTTTTATGGCATGCCTCATGGCTGGCTTTCTTATATGCAGAGTGATGTACATGTATATGTATTAATAATACGCCGTTCCGTGGCACGCCGCTCATGGCGAAGAGTACATGCGTCTGAGATGCAGGGTGATACCATGAAAATACACGTGAATGTCGTTTTGTGGCAAGCCTCCAATGGTGGGCCTGCATCGGATATGCAGGAGTGATCATACATGTAAAATACATGTGAATGCCGGTTTGTGGCTGTTCCAGTCAAGTTGCAGGAATTGTGAAATGTTCGGGGAACTGGAAGGATATATGAACATAAATACACGCGCGCGATTCGTTGTGATCACACTGAGACGGAATAAAGTTGCTTCACCAGTATCCCACAAATGATTGTGTTGTCTTGTGTTGTACCATGGGTATGGCGGCCATTGATATAGAAGCTTCTGGGGGTTAGTGGAGAATAATAGTATAATTGGAGAAATGATGCGTGAATCGTAAGACAACACGACTTATGTATGTTTTCTGACTTCTATTCAGTTCTAGTTCTAACTTCTTGGTCTATCCATGGACGTATATTATATATAGATCGATGGTCTATCTTTAAAGTCGGAAGTTATCTCAGTCGTTAAACCTGACATTTATATTCAGAGCAAAGCTTTATTCGAGAGCATTTAGCTCTGTTTGGATAGTCAATTCCACCGACTAAAAGTTATCAATGTGTAACACCGCATCAGGCATCTTAGGCATTACTCGAAATCACCACAAATTGGCACAACTCCCTAAAAGAAAGATTTACCACACCCCCAATATAAGTCTAGGATTAATTAAGTATTAATTGGTATTATTTTTGCGGGGGGGGGGGGGGGTGGAACCTGTGCCCACCATATGGCTCTATATAGCTGGTTTCGCATAGCTGTTCCACTCACTGTATATACTCATTCTGGAATCCTCAACATACAAGTCCCTAAAAGAAAGATTTACCACACCCCAACATAAGTCTAGGATTAATTAAGTATTAATAAGCATGGGTATTTTTTTGTGGGGAGGGGGGCTGTGCCCACTGCATGGCTCCATTTAGCCGGATGAAAATAACTGTCATCAGTGCATCAAGCCAATCAGTGAATTATTTGCATGTCTATCAACTCAGATAAAATACCCAAGTCCGGTATAGTGCTGTGATCTAAAATATTTAAAGGTACTCAATCCGATCAGACACTCCCAACTTACTATTTATTTGGCTTCGGGGGTAAACAGATATTTGATTCGAGTCGAGGATCCCACCTTTCAAAGCTCAGAGTGATTATATATCGCTGTTTGAAATCTATTATTTTTCACCGCCGATAATTTTAAGTGGCCCAGTAAACAGCCGACATGAAGATTGTCTCGGACCTCGGCATTTCAATTGATGATATGGGGACCATCGAATCGGATTGAGTACAATTACAATGTGAATTTGGCCTCCTAATTTAGATCTGCCTTTTTATTACGATGCAACTGTATGTATGCATGTAATACATGGATGTGGGTACAGCCTACATGTTGTCCTTTGTGAGGTGTCCAACTTCCAACTCCAACCTCCGCTACCTCCCCCACACAACAACAAGAAAACCATAGTCAGAAATGGTAACGCCACCAAGATTATAGTATTACATATAAATAGAAATTATAAAAAATACATAAAATATTTTGATAACAATTGCGTTTAAACAAGTAATCCTTCAAATTATGAATAACAAATCAAGTAAATGACTGTGGGGTCACTCAACAGATTATAAAGACTTGGACTTAGTATACTGTAAATACTGGGACTGTATATTTTTAAATTTTAGTCTATAATTTAAATGAAATAATTAAAAGATAAAATTTAGCAAGTAGTAAAAGTTAATTTTCTCATTTAATTTTTGTTTTGGGTTAAATAAAGGAATAATTTAAATGTAAAATTTGGTTTAAAAAAAAATGATTGACCGTGGCTCTTCCAATAATTGCGCGACTGACCTGGTCAATTGTTCTTACGAAGTTGTTTTGAGAATTACTATGGAGGGAAATAGTTATGGCTGTGGCTTCGCAAGTAATTAACTTGGTGACGTGATGTTAACAAATCTGAACTCCAGTAAACCAAGGATGCTCCATACCAAATATAAGGTAAATTAATAATTCTTTAGAAGTTGTTTTAAGATTTACTATGGAGGGAAAGAATTGTGGTGCTGGCTTCGCAACTATTTGACCCCATTGTAACAAATATAAATATTAGTCACTCAGGCAATAGATGTATCTATTCTGTATATTAAGTTATTGGGTCTTACGTGTCTTGAGATGTCTAAATATGTATTGATGGACAGATCGCGCAAGCGCAAGGGACCCCCGCCAATCTTATCTGTTGTGATTCCAATTGTTGACTTATTAAATATGCACATATGCTTAAGAAACAGTCGCGCGCGAAGCGCGCTCCCGTGGGTCGGTTTTTGGATCCCAGTTAATGAAAATATTATTGAAATAATCGGTTTCCCCCTAATAAACATCCATATATTCAATATACATTTTTTTGGAGCAGAATTAGGTAGACCATATTGAACGCCATAATTCTGCTGTGGTTAAGTGGTCAATTAGTTTGGACATTACTGTATGTAGATGGAGTTATCATTAGACCTCACATCCTTATATGGGATACAGTGATGCCCAAAGTAATTGACCATTTAACCACAGCAGAATTATGGGTAATTTTTCAGGATTTAAAATCCGGAAAACTTACCCATAATTCTGCTGTGGTTAAGTGGTCAATTACTTTGGACATTACTGTATGTGGATGGAGTTATCATTAGACCTCACATCCTTATATGGGCTACAGTAATGCCTAAAGTAATTGACCAATTAAGTTGAATTAACCACAGCAGAATTATGGGTAATATTTCAGGATTTAAAATCTTGAAAAATTACCCATAATTCTGCTGTGGTTAAGTGATCAATTACTTTGGACATTGCTGTATGTAGATGGAATTAAACCTCACATCAGTTTGTTGGGGATTTGGACCTTGACTTGGGACCTTTGGTTTTTAACGCAACAAATGCGAGTACACCTTATACACAAATTTCTGATGTAGCCAGAGTTTTTCTTGGATAATATGAGTTTGAAGCCTGCTTACATTTCAATATGTTGTCAGTTTTGTATTGTCTGCAGCAGAACTCGGCGCGTTGAAGCAAAAGTTATAAGAGATAAAATGTGTACGTAACGAGACTATACTACAAATAAAAAAATAAATTGAGGGAGGGTGGGCATTACAGGGAACTAAGGGTTGAACCGATATAAATTTGTAGAGCGATAACGACCAATGTTGACATATTATGCATCTCAACTCTACTGTTGCAACAAGGTTATAAAATAGGGGGGGGGGGGTGTCAGAATCTTAGTCATCTCTATATAGTGCCAGAATAGTAATTTATGGACTTCTATAGTGGTACATTACAAATTAGAATCAAATGATAAAAATATGTATGTAACACAACTATACCGATGAAAATAAAAATAATAATTTAGGCCGGGATAAGATGTTGGGTTGGTTATATGGGGTTCGTACCGATGAACTGACATAAATTAGTGGAGCGATGTTGCCATGTAATGCATCGCGACTGTACTAAAGCAGCAATGATATAAAATTGGGGGGGGGGGGGTCGGAAATTATCTCTATCTCTATAGATGTCACCAGAATTATATAGAAAGGAATAGCAATTGATATACGTATACGGTATACTATAGTAATACCATAGACATATAAGTACAAGTATCACGCAATAAAATATTTCGTAACGTGACTATAGCGATGAAAAAAATAAATAAATTGGACTGGGATTAGAGATTGGGTTGGTTATATGTGGATAATTGGATATTGATTTCATACCGATGAAATGATACAAATTAGTGGAGCGATAAAGACCAATGTTGACACTTAGTCAGGCTACGCGGGGAAAATAGGGGTTGATACGATAGACCAAAATAAATTTGTCGAGTGATAATGACCAATGTTGACGTATAAAGTAACGCGACTGTACTGTTGCACAATTATCATGTAGAACCAGTCAAATATGGACTCTGGTGCCCAATATGGAACAGCTCAGAAAACATTTGAAGGGCCCTAAAATTTATTTAACATGGGATCTGCCATACAAATCGATTTATGTTGATAAATCTCTTATTTTTCAAAATTTTAAGCTGAGACTTGGTGTGTCTGAGTGGGATACGTATACATTCCTAAAATGATAGGATACAGCACATAATTATGTTTTAGGTGGAAGAAATGAATTATTTTCGAAGATAAAATTTAACATGGGATCTGCCATACAAATTGATTTATGTTGATAAATCTCTTATTTTTCAAAATTTTAAGCTGAGACTTGGCGTGTCTGAGTGGGATAAGTATATATTCCTAAAATGATAGGATACAGCACATAATTATGTTTTAGGTGGAAGAAATGAATTTTTTTCGATGATAAAATTTAACAATAACAATTAACATGGGATTTGCAATTAAAATCGATTTATGTCGATAAAACTGTCAGTTTTCAAAATTTTGAGTTGAGAATTCGTGTGTCTGTGTGTAATACTTATATATTCTTAAAATGACAGTGTCCAGAGCGTAATTATGTTTTAGATGGAAGAAATTGAATTTGTTTTCGATAACAAATTTACAGCATGTACGGCCGTACTACGGGTTTATCGAGCACGCTATTTTATAAACAAACTTTTGTCAATAGCCGTTTTTGTCAAACTAAACCTTTTTCGACCGGGAAAGCAGATCCGAATAGTAGCTAAGATGTATTTAGATAGAATTATCAAAAGAATTTGACCGATTAGGGCGCATTTTAAAAGAATCGAGTGGAGAAATCTTGGTGACATTTTCATAAAACACGCCGATAATTCCAGAAGATAAAAGATGGCGGTTATCACAATAGAACAGGCATAATATTACCCATAATTCACCTCACTACACCAGGGGGCTTACCCATAATTCACCTCACTATACCAGGGGGCTCCCAAATGGGTTATATATTATTTTCAGGCTATCAGATTATTTATATTTTCAACAACATATTATTACACCGGTGACTTTAAGATTACAATTTCAGCCTGTCCTGACTATCGATACGATTGAGTCATATTTTCAAAAACATATTATACACCGGTGGCGTTAACTTTACAATTTCAGCATCTATGTGATTCTATCGGTACGATTTGAGTAAGGTACAAAAAAAAAATAAACTTCGCCCACTCGACCACAGAATTGGAGACTACCACTGAATATGAAAAACAGCCACACTAGAAACACCACATGGTGGCGTTATAACATGAATATTCAGTTCATCAAATTATAAGCCAAGTTGTAATTATAAATTTTACTCAGCTGCTACTATTCAACCAGTAGGAGGTACTATAAATTCCATTCCCATGGATTAAACATTACATTAATTCAGGAAATATGTACATACAATTTTCGATATTCATACCACTTCAAGTGTTAGAAGAATTGGCTGAAATGAGACATAATTTTAATAAGGTTATAACAGATATGATAATCTGTTAGAACAGATGAAAGTTCTGTGAAACCAGTTTAACAGCATACCCCCACCTGGATATCCCTCCACCCTGGATATCACCCCATGTATGATTAAATAAAAATTACTCATTTGATCAGATTTGATATCGTTTAAACCTGAAATTGCCAGAAAAATGTTTTTGGAGATATAATTTTTGTTTTGTTTTTTTGAGAAAGAGAATAATTTTGTTTGTTTAATTAAAGTCACATATTGTTTGTTCACTCATTTGTTATCGTTATCCTGAAATGGCCAGAAAAATTTGTTTTGTTCAAGTCAATCCAACATACCTTCACCAACAGCCTCCATAAAGACAAAGAAAATCATACCAAGATATTTCTCTGCTTATTATTGTTTATGTTAAGTCATGAAAGTTGAAACGGCAAGAAATTAACTTTTACTGAGAAAACGTGTTTGAGTCAGGAGTTTGGTTGTGGGGGAATCATGAAGATGTTCAGGCCTGGATATCCTCTGCCGTCCCCACTCCCCCACTCCACCCGGACCTACATCGCAAAAAAAATATTCTTATGGTTTTATTGCTTATTATGCTTTGTATTGCCATGCAATGGCAAGAAATTAACTTCTTCCAAGAAACAGTTGTTTGAGTCAGGGTTTGGAGTGGGGGTATGTCCTGGCCTGGATATCTCCCCCTCACCCAGCACCTACATTGCAAAACCCTCTTATGGTTTTATTGCTTATTTTGCTTTATATATATATGGATCGGCAAGAAATTAACTTCTTCAGAGAAAAAGTTGTTTGAGTAAGGATTTTGGGTGGCACAGGCTCCAATTTTCAATTGAAATTCCAATTTAAACTCAACATTTTAAGGGCCCATCTTAGAAAATGTTTATCATTTATGTGTCCATACCTTTGGAGTATGAACATATAATATGGATGTTGGGACGTACCGGTATATCGGAAGAAGTTAATTTCTCGTCGTTTCATGACTAAATAAAGCAAAATAAGCAATACACCGTAAGATTTTAGGTGCTGTGGGGAGGGGACATTTTTATGGCCATATCAAGATCAATCTATCAAATGAGTGCAAAATGTAAATTGTCTGACACTTAAAAACAAAAAAATAATTTAATAAATAAATCTCAAGGCGGGGGGGGGGGGGGGAGATGAAATGCATGTCACCCCCAACACCACTTGGCTAATTAATGCTTTCGTGGTCTAATTTACCAGTTTGAAAAATTATTAACTCATCATGTCGCCACAAAGACATCATTTGCTAATTAACGCTCTGGTGGTCTAATTTTCCAGTTTGAAAAATTATTAATAGCTCATCGTGTCGCCATAAAGGCATCATATGTATTTCAAAATGGATTTTGTATTTCAAAGTGGATTTTTCAAAAATTACTGAGGCACAACAATGGGGGAAAAACTGCGTTGCATGGCTTCGACACCACCCACTAAATACTGGTTAGAATATCAAACTATCTGAACAAATTCAAGCTATGCATTTTTAGTCTGAAATATGCAACTGTTGTCAAATTATCTGTAATGCATGAGACTACTTATGTCACAGTGAACTCAGCATTACTTTTGGAATCCAAATAAACATACGGGTACTCTTTACTCAAGTGAAAACTAAAATCATGTATGCTAATTATTTGGGTACCTATATATATTTTTATTTATACATCTTTTAATACAATTTGTCAAACATAATTAGTATACCATTTCCTGAAATAAAATATGTAATACAATTGTATATGTTTGTTATTCTAATATATTTAGTATGTTCTTTTGATGCTGCCATCATGAAGATATAGATTTTTTAGGGGCAAAAATGGAGCTTTATTTTCTGCATGATTGGTCATTTTTAAATTGTGCATTTTTGCAGAGGGGTGAGAATGGTTTGTACCGATTAGTGCTTAAATATTACCTGTTAATTATGCCTAATTGCCTATAATATACCGATACACTAAAACATTAGATGTATTTTAATTGCGTAAAGGGTAAGTTTATCTCAAATTATTACAGGACACCATTTTCTTTGAAGCCTTATCTCAAGTGAAGCATTTATTTTGCTTGCATGCTTTTCAACATATAATTTTTGAAAATTTCATTCCAAATGACTGCTTTTCATATAAAAACCACTTCAATGTGATGCAAAGTTATTATTAAGAATCATATAAGAGCTAACACAGCTTCTCTTGGTTCTTATTGCGCTAAACAAAGAATATGTTGGAAAAATTACCTTAGTATTTCACCCCTCAGCCATTACTATTATTTAATTTTGAGGAATTCCCCCCCCCCCCTGTACTATTATTCTGCCCCTATGTTTATTTGGAGCACAAGAGTACATATGCCTACTGAATTCAATGACTACTGACTTCACTGAACTTCAATATGAATTTGAGAATTCTGTTTCTATTAAACTGTTGAAAAATTTGGCCACAATGGCCGGGGGGGGGGGGGGGGGGTGGGTGTAATGGAATTTGTATTATGCTTATGTGTAATGGCATTACGCTTAAGCGTAATTTTCAAATTCCATATCTCAAAACTTCCCTGGAGCTGAAATGGATGCAGCCAATTACTGATGCTAGTAACATTTGACATATATTTACCTTAGATGATACCATTATATGTAAGGTAGTATGGCTATGAAAACAAATTATACTTTAGCGCAATGGCATTATGCTTAAGCGTACTGACATTACGCTTAAGCCTAATAGCATTATGCTTAAGCATAATGGAGTTGTGAGTGAGGCAATTCTGCTTAAGTGTAATGGCATTACGTTTAAGCGTAATAGCATTATGCTTAAGCGCTTAAGCGTAATTAGCTATTACATGTGAATTTGGCCTCACATACAGATGATACTCAAACTTTTGCTTATAAATTTGCTTTGATTTGGCAGTCACATTGAATGATTGATTTACAAGACTTGCCCCCTCCCCAACAACGTGTCATATTTTATCAGACATTCCTCCTAGTCCTACTCATTTAATTAAATTCTGAATTATGATATTTTTTCCTATTTTATACATGTTAATACTGTGCGTAATGCATGCAATCGATCTAGTGTCTATTTATCACAACGTTTCCATTTCAGCATCAAAGTGTCAATGATCTCAATGTCACCACTTCAAAAACAAAACAACAGTTTTAGTGAAATTATACCTCGATCCAATAAATTCCAAATCAACGCCCAGTTTTGATTACCAAGCTCGTTTCCAGAATAATAACGATAAATGAAGCTGATTAAGGTTTACACGGAAGCGTGATGACGTTATCGTGTTACGGTACGCAATGCGTACGAAATCAAAGAGTATTACCTCACTCTATGACGATCTACGCCAACCATTTAGCTAGGGCTTTCACGACATAGCCGTTCTCACTGTTTATGTCACAGCGCGTCCTAAATTTAGCCGGGCAAAATAATACCCGGTTTTTTAAGGACGACCAGCTGGGCGCAGCCCAGCCGCGCATATGCAAATTTTCCTTAGCCACCTCACGAAAACAACATAGGCCTAATTCATATCGTAAATATCTTGAATGTTTATCATAAACTTTTCTTTAGTTTAGTAAATTAGTAGAAGCATGTTCTGTAAACTGTTAGATTACGTCATATGTTGTATCCAAAGCGACGTCATATTGGCACTCGCATTTTCCCGCGAAAGTTATTGACGTTTTGACAGCGACGCGACATAGCATACAAAGCAGGCATAATGTTGGCATGGTTTGCATTAGGTTTGGTTGGGTTGACGTTGTTTCATAGTGCATGGCTCCGAGTCCGCGCCGGTATAAATGTAGCTCCATGCAAATGTAATCAAACTGATCAAATCCCAACCTATAAAATCACTATAGAATCTATACAGGTACTGAGGTAGGCCTACAAACAAATCATGTTCTTGGAAATTGAAAGTTCTTCCATACTTATATTCTAATGATTTTGGTTGTGATTTGAAACAAACAAACAACCCAAATTATGAGGGGGTAAACCCAAGTTCTCACGCATAATAACCCCAATTTCCAACCAAGGCCAAGGGTTGTGGATGCGAGTACAACTAATATTTCATCCAAATTGAGAATGGGCATATGTGCCAGTCAAAAAAATGGCCCCGGGGAGCCACGATCGAAAGGCTGGAAGATACATGTATGAGTATATTATGATAATTATGAGGTACAGACCCAACCCCCTACCACAAGCAACCAACTTCGTGTACGTAATTGGTTATAAGAAATATTTATAGTTAATTAAATATTAACGTTCATATAAGTCAACACATATTAGTCTGAGTAGTGCAGGTCGTGACTGCACAGTCGTCCTTTTTTACATGGATTTAAATGCCATAATTTCTTGTTTTTAGAATGACGTAGTAATGGCGGATGGATTGTGCTAGTTATAGTGTAACGACGTAGCCTCCTACAGCCAGTTATTGCTGCCAGTATCTAGTCCGACGGTCTGTTAAAGAAATATCACTGTTGCTCATCTGCTCCCCGAAGATCATTCCTGCCCCGTTTTATGTTCCACTTCGATTTTGATCGTGTACGTCCCCTTTCGTTTCTGATTTTGAAATGAAAAACGAGAACAGATGGCTGGTAGGCGAGTTTCTTGACATGTATTTTGGTCATTTTTGGGATGATAAATGAATACAGCTCATGTCGAACTCTTATTTCAGTCTTATTTGCGCTCAAGTGGCATTTCGTCTCATTCGTGTGTTAATGCAATATAGAAATGTCGAGTTGATTTCTTGCGAATCTAGCCGACATATTGTAATGTAATCTTCAGATTTCCATGCTCACTTCTTTACTGTTCCACTTCTTTGATGATTAATCAAATGTCTGAGGGCTTAAAACGCATCATAGTCAGGTCCTAATCCAGTCTGAGTAAACTCATACCTAAATATTCATTACAACATTGAATATTAGGTCTGACGGATAACATCGCTATCTCATTTCCAAGTCCCCGGGATTCCGTAATCTGATTGATTGCGTAAATTTTTTTCCGTCCAATGAAACCGCATGGGTTAATAAACAAGTGTTAGTGGGCGGAGACTCCCATAATGTCACCTCTAAATATAGTAACAGAGTCGGTATTTCTCCGATCGAAAGCGATGCTTGCAAATACAACAGAGACAGACAAAATGGCTTCGAAATTATATATTCGGTACGATTCGGATTAATTTGAAGGATGTGCTAGACCTGATAGATAGGCCTGCGCATGGTACCAACTTGGCCTCCCATAAATATAAATAGAACTCACTCATGTCCGTGTATTTGATTTACTTTATTGTAACATGGTTTGCAAATCAAATTATTTGTCGTAAAAAAGTCATCTGAAAGTTAAACACCGAGGAAATGACTTAATTTTATGCTTTTAAATAGTTCTAAAGCATCATTTTTGATGACGACCTTATTTTTTGCTCTCGGATGCAGCTTTCCGGTTGATGCAGCGAGTTCATCTCCCGAAAAAGAATAGTCGCACACACGACAAATATTATCTTCTGTAAGTTTATGTCGCGACACGGGCCATTGTCATTGCGACACACAACAAATAACACGTGGGGACACCTGTCAATCATCGATGTATTTTTTAAAATCCGTGACGTCATTTTGGGGAAGCTCTTCGCTGAATAGAAATGTATTTGGCGACATTAACTCCAGACTCTAGATTTCAAATATAGAGTCGACGTTCACCCAGACTGGTCCTAATCCCAATCTACGTCGACAACCCGTTATTATACCCATATTAGCTTGATTAGAGAGAAAACGGACCATATTGGACGGTACAAACCCGAAATTCTTATATATATATATGCACACAATGTAACTGAAATTTATTCAAACCTATTTGTTTTCTGTCAGAAAATCGATGTTGTCCCTGGGAAATCGTCCCAAAGATAACTGTCGATGGAACATCAACCAGTCATCCAATATCCCGACTTCATGGAGTTCACCAACCACTTGCGGAATAAGATAACGCATCTCTGTTAACACAGTCATGTTGCATTTCCCATGGCGATATTTTGTATGTCGATACCGACGTCCATATACCCTCGATTGTGCCATTTTTGAATGAAGTCTGTTTACAATGTACCTCTTTCATCGGTGTGGTTTCACGCACGACCTTTGCACTGGGACTGTTAATATCGTACATGACATGTTTTCATTCAAATGATATGCACATGGGTTGTGGGCGAACTCCGATGCCTTCACACCCAATCACACGGTCCGGTAGAGCGCCCTTTCATTGATAGACATTGCACAATCTTCTTTGATCAGCAAGATATGTAAGATGCACTTCAATAGCATGTAGATATGATGTCTTTGACGACTCATGCTTCACTGGGCAGTACATGTAATAACATAGGTAATTCGAATTCTGAATTAATATTACCGATAATAATTTGTGGCATTATACATTCTAAATTATGAATATTCACAAGATACAATGATGTTGAGTGTCTATATTCAGAGTGGGAATATTATGGAGAAAGTGTAGTGATATATGGGCCATCTGCCCAATATCTGTTAGCATTTTGTCACTGCTAAATATAAAAATTACTCAAAATCACTAAAACCATCATTTCGAAAGGATTCCATATGAAAACTTAACGAATTTCTGTCATGGAAGTGGAACATTTATAACCGATAAGAAGTGGAACGTGTTGGATTTATGGAGCTAAGAAGGGGATCATCTGTTAACTAAGAAGTGGAACCCATGTGGTCCGACGAAAATGTACCCTCAATTGGCCATAAATATAACTCTTGAAACAACGGTTGTCGTGAATTGTTTGTAAATGTGTATTTTATCGTTATTTCACAATCGTAGCTAGGTTTGTAGGACTATTTGATGCAAGAGCCCTTTCCACTATTTTGTCGGTCACTGAAGAAAAATGTGAGATTTTTTATTGATGATCAGTGTCATTTTCGGTATGACTAAGAACATGCAACCAAATAATTCCATACATAGTCGTTGAATATTAACTACGGGGCATCTATGCGAACGACGACAAATCTCACTTCGGTGAATTATTGTCCACATCACGTTTTTGTGTGCGGCTGCCTCCATCTTGTCCAAATATCGCTAAGAAGGTAAACAAAAATCATCTTGGAAGTGGAATATAAAACGGGACAGGAATGATCTTCGGGGAACAGATAAGCAACAGTGAATGGACCAGTCTGAACAGTACTCCCGTGGAGCAAGTCCCATTCTGACCAATCACAGACCAGAACGGACATCTCGAACCACAGATAAGAGAACCGGCCAATCGGATCATTCCTTTCTAACACCGTGACAGGACGGTACAAATTGCGTACATTTTGAACAGAGAAAACCGCACAATTTCAGACAGATTGACCTTACCACTCCGTAGAAAACATCGTCGGAACTACGCGCAATTGTAAATATTTACTTGTATGGACCATTTTCGAGAACGGTAAGGATATCGGCCGATTTGATGACATGGGTTGGGGGCCCGCCCCAAATACCCCATAGAAACAACCCGACCTCCACCCATCACCGGAGGGGGGGGGGGGGTACCACCCGAGGGGGTGAAAATGGGGTATGGACCATTTTCGAGAACGGTAAGAATATCGGCCGATTTGATGACTTACGCCCAATTTGTGGCCGGTTATAATGGGTTACTTCGGTACTTTTTTGTCAGCGATTTGCCCCTATGGTGGCTATGGACGAATTCTCACCAAAAGCGGCCACAAATCAGATAGATCTCACACAATCGGAAATTTAGTAAAATTTTTGGGTCTGTTTTGGCGCCAGACTTCGCTTGCGCCAACTTGTGGCCGGGGTTACTAGGCTAGCGAGGACATTTGTTGATAGTGATTTGCCACCTATAACATAGGTCTCCCACAATCAAGAATATATAGCAACATTTTGGGTCCGTTATGTCGCCAGACTCTACTTACACAAATTTGTGGTCGGTACAATGGGCTTGCCGGGTACTTTTTGCCAATAATTTGCCCATAGGTTCGCTATAGACGAAGTCACCCCAAAAGTGGCCACAAATAAGATAAATCTCCCAGAATCGGGAATTTGGCAACATTTTAGGGTCCGTTTTGACGATTGATCTCCCAAAATCGAGAATTTAGTATCATTATAGGTCTGTTTCTATGGGATTTATTCCTTATTTGTGCTTAATCGCAACTATTTGAGCTTAAGAGTAAACCTTTGCGCTAAGTGCAAACAACTTCTGTCATTTGCACTTAAGCACAAATATTTACGCTG
Source organism: Siphonodentalium dalli (assembly GCA_032622095.1). NCBI lineage: Eukaryota > Metazoa > Mollusca > Scaphopoda > Gadilida > Siphonodentaliidae > Siphonodentalium > Siphonodentalium dalli. Next base: position 142,826,690 of record CP136063.1, read on the forward strand.
AAGCACAAATGATTTGCGCTTAACCTCTTAGCTACTATATGACGTTATGACGTTAAATGACGTTAAATGACGTTATGAGGTTATGAGGTTAAACGCGCTTAACCTCTTAGCTGCTAATGACGTTATGACGTTATGAGGTTAAATTGCGCTTAACCTCTTAGCTGCTAAATGACGTTCACGTTATTGCAATTTTCCAGTGGAAAAATGTAACAGGAATATCACAAGAACCATAAAACTGACTCAGTTGAAAGGCAAGTTCCAGTTATGATTAATGGCCAACTGCTAGTGTGCTGAAGTAGATCCGTAGTACATACGGACCATATAGCACACGACATGCACTTTTACGTCCGTAATAGTTACGGACGTTATAGCAGCAAATAATATATGTTATTAATTGGTTGTTTCCATATTGGCCGAGTTATGAGGCCGAGGCCTCATAACTCGGTCAATGTGGAAACAGCAAATTAATAAGTATTTTATTAATTAGCAACAAAGGGAATAATTGATTCACAGGATGAATATATTAACATAGATATACCATTGTGTGTTTTATTAAATTAACAATTATTCCAACAATTTTTATTCTTGTGAACTTTGTGAAGAACTTGCAGCGATTTCACAGTAGTCTCAGTTTCCACTGGGAATGACATTGATACGGATACATGTAGTTCGTCCACGTACATGTATATTTACTCCCCAAAACAGTGACTGTCCGTAATTCATCCGAAATCAACTGCAATCTATCTTCCGTCGACCCAATATTCTTTGCCGATCGAGCTAATTACGTATGACGTCATTTGCGTTACCTTGACTTATTGGCCGCGTTTTCTACTTATTGGCCGACTTTTGTTACTTATGACGCGGGCAGCGTTCTACTTATTGCGACCGATAACCTATTGTTAATTAATAAACATTCATATGCATTGACCCCCCCTGAATTAATTTTAAATGGCACAGGCCTAAACACATCACTCAAGTCTATATAAGCCCACCATATGAGTGAAGCAATCCCCCACTAACCCCTAATTCCCTTTTTATGACCATGGAAATGGCATAGATCTGTGCAGGATATGTCTCTTTTATAAAATACTAGCCGATCAGCCCGACGTTGTCCGGGCTATTCAAAAACCAAATTTCAAGTCGATAGCTCCGCCCGTTTCCGAGATCTGGTCTGCGTATGCGCGAAGCTGGCGTCGCACGGGCTCGGCGACCCGATAAAATTCGTATCCGGGGCAAGATACATTCACATACCAAATTTCAAGTCGATAGCTCCACCCGTTTCCGAGATCTCGTCTGCGCATGCGCGAAGTGGGCGCCGCACGGACTCGTCGACCCGATAAAATTCGTATCTGGGGCAAGATACATTCACACACCAAATTTCAAGTCGATAGCTCCACCCGTTTCCGAGATCTCGTCTGCGCATGCGCGAAGCTGGCGTCGCACGGGCTCGGCGACCCGATAAAATTCGTATCCGGGGCAAGATACATTCACATAGCAAATTTCAAGTCGATAGCTCCACCCGTTTCCGAGATCTCGTCTGCGCATGCGCGAAGCGGGCGCCGCACTGGCTCAACAATACGACAACGTCCACCGCCTGGTCAAACTACACACACGTACCAAGTTTCGTCCAGATCGATCGAGAATCGTAGATTTGTATTAATGACAAACAGACAAACATACAGACAGACAGACAGAGGTCTTCACAATATATATGAGACTATCAGGGTTACCCGGCGTTGCCCAGGTTAAAGTGATGTGAAGCCCTCTGCATATTGTGGATATATGGTGGGAATAGAGGATACTCTTGTTCAAAGCGTTACACATATTCTCATAAATTATATATCCAAATAGCATCACAAAATATGATTCTTACACACGGAATATAAGTAGTAGCTCACCTTGTCGGATCGGAGCGATTGTCATTTTGTTTATCGCGATTAATCCGTCCCACCAATAAAGAACTATTTATTTATTTACAACTGTGTATACTTCAGACGTTATAACATGAATATCATAAACACATTAGTTCGCAAAAATAAAAGACGACAATTTGGTTTTTCATAGATATGTAGTGGGTTTGACTAAGAGTTTTAGGACACCTGGTTATCATATCTCCATGAAGATACAGATGCTTTAAAGAAATGTCTAGGTGCTCCTCTGTTCATTGCGCTATATACTGGCTAATTATTCTCAGTTTAAAAGAAATGTTGCTATGCCTTATATCAACTACATGTGCCCGACACAGAGCGAGATTTTCAGTTGTTTGTGTTAGGCGATGAGTCTGTTCTAAAGATATCCAATGTATATTGGCAGATATAACCTTGTCAGAATGATGTCAGTATTGGTGGATCCTGAAAAGTCGTGTGCCACTGACTCAGTTTTCTTTTATCTCAGAAGAAATTATATTTGACGGAACACTGTGACCACTATTGTTGAACAGGCCTTCTATACATTTCCATATTTCTTGTATCTTTTTTGTGGAAACTATATTGAATGGGGCAGACTCAATTGTGTTATATTAACATGAGCTATTCTAATAATTTAACATGCACATTATCTTCCTCGTAAAATGATACCACTGTTAGAACGCCTTGGTGCCACCTCGATTGTACCCCGTGAAGTTATATATAGAACACATACAGACAGACATATATTTGCAAATATATCTAGGCACCAAACGTGACGTTTTTAACACGCATGATTTGATTCCTCGTATCATTTGAGAAGAACGTGTATGAATTTGATGTTAATTGGCACTAAACATATTTCTATCAGTTTTGGTGACCCACCCGTCCCTATTTCGGACTCAAGCGGCGCCACATTTGACATCATTAAACCACAAACTTTGACTCATTATGGAGATGAATATATATAAAATTGTTGAAAATTGGCGAGTATACAAATCCGTATCAAATTTAGGGCCCCCATATCTCTCACCCAAACCGTACCAATTTGGCGTATTTAAACCACACGATTAAATTCCTCGTATCACGGAGAAGAATATGTATCAATCTGGTGGAAATCGGCGCTAAACATATTGTTTATCTATGTTTGTGTCACCCTGGCCCTCTGTGGACCCCTGTCTCGAATAGCACCACTTTTGACATTTTTAAACCACACAATTAGACTCCTGATATCATGGAGATAAATATTTATAAGTTTGGTGCTAATCGGCGACTAAACAATATGTTTTTATCAAATTTAGTGTCCACCCCACACCAACACCACCTCTAACAAAGAGCACCAATATAGCGTCTTTAAATCACATGATTTGATTCCTCGTATCATGGATAAGATTGTGTATCAATTTGGTGGAAATTGGCGCTAAAATGTTGGTGCACCACCCTGACTTGAATGACGCCAATTTTGACAGCTTTAAGCCACCCCATTATACTCCTCATACCGTGTGGATGATTTTGCATAAGTTTTTGTATAAAATTGGCGAGTATACAAATTCGTAACAAATTTATGGCCCCCATATTTCTCATCCAAACGGCACCTATTTGGCGTATCTAAACCACAGGATTGGATTTCTCATATCACGGGGAATATGTATCAATCAGGTGGAAATTAGCGCTAAACATATTGTTCATCTGTTTTGTGTTCCTCTCACCATCTATGCATCCTGACTCGAATGGCCCGACTTGTGACAGCTTGTGGCATCCTTAAACCACACAATTAGACTCCTGATATCATGGAGATGAATATTGATAAGTTTGGTAAACCAATTTTGATCAAATTTTTAGTGCCCAACACCCATCTCTCACCCAAACAGCACCGTCATGGCGTCTTTAAATCACACGATCAGACTCCTCGTATTATGAATAAGAATGCGTATCACTTTGGTGGAAATTGGCGTTAAAATTTTGCGTTAAAATTTTGGTGCCCCTCTACCTTTCAGTTCAACCCTGACTCGAATGACGCCACTTTTGACAGATTTAAGCCACACAATTAGACTCCTCATACCATGTGGATGATATTGTATAAGTGTGGCGGCAATCGGCGACTAAACCCATTCTTATCAAATTGAGTGCCCATCCCACAAGCTTTCATCCAAACGACAGCAATTTGGAGTCTTTAAAATCGCATAATTAGATTCCTTGTATAATGGAGAAGAATATATATCAATTTGATGGAAAGCGGCGCTAAAATTAGTTTGATAAATTTTGGTACCCCTCTCCCCGTCCATGTACCCCTGACGTGAATGGCGCCACGTTTGACATATTTAAACAACATCATTAGATTCCTCACATGATGGGAATGATTATATAAAAGTTTCGTGGCAATCGGCGGCAAACATTTGTTCTACCCCTCCCTCTTTTCTGCCCCTGACAACGGCGTCACTTTAGAAAATTCTAACCCACACCTTTATCTTCCTCGTAAAAAGTTACCCCTAGTAGACCGTTTGGTACCATCTAGATGGTCCCTCGGGATAAACTTAGTTTATCAATTTGGGTGCCCCTCTCCCCTTCCGTGCATCCCTGACTCAAACGGCGCCACTTTTTTGTTACATATTTAAACCACACCATCAGATTCCTTATATCATGGGGATGATTATATACAAGAAAACTAAGATGCATGCATCAGGTCACCCATGAACTATTTAGCATAGAATGATTCAGTTCGGTTGCAGTTTCACAACGTTACAACTGACATACGATTACACAAGACGAGCCTTGGATGTGGAACTATGTAAGAGTGAATATTAATGTTCTAAATCACATGTTTCACATTTAGTGGTAATGGGGTCGTACTTTATTAACACGCAAGTAGTGTAATTTAGTACGGGTAATTAAAAGTAACAAATCGTTTAGTTTCTATCGTATCAGCTGAAAGGGGTGAGCAGATTGCTGGTGATGAATGTTCTCGTTAGCTGCCAATATATTGTGAATATTTGTCCCGTTACGTTTATACACTGTAGCATTGGCAGGCCAGAGTGTGTTGACATGTTAATTGTTTGGTTCATTAGTAACAGATCAGCAGGGATTTGTCGTGATAACGTATACGTGGAAATATGCTACCTAAACGGTTAAATTAACGGTTGATCTATTACACCACCGTGTATAGTTGGTTTAAATAGGTATATTATATAGGGACGTGTGCTCAATTTTGGTGTGGACCGATGATCGAAAAAAAAAATCAGAGGTTAATGTCGGCGGGCGGGAGGGCCATTTTTTCAATAATTTTTAAAGAAATTGAGCAGTTGCAGCAGCAAAAAAAAGGGTGTACAATTGGCAAATGATGAGGGGCGGTGTGACGTGTAACTAGGATTGAAATTAGATATGCAATTTGGAGATTATTGGATGAGGGATGTTATATTAATTATATTAAAGGAACGAGAGGGCTTAGTTGTCGAAAATATTCATATTTGTTCCAAACACCGTAAACAGAAAAATATTAAAACGCACACATTTTGGTTCAAATATACGATCACTATCGCTTAAACATCATGCTTACATAAAGACCTACTACATTTTACCTAAACAAGAGTCTGATTGTGTTATAGAAGGCAGCACAATGCTACTGGCTAATCACACACAAATGGTATAAACGCTCTATATTATTTCCAAATAAGGAATTGAGCAACAAAGAACGCTCTTTATGTTTACCATCATAATATAAAGAAACACCAGGAAAGTAACTTTTTATGCTTTGTTTACATAACAATCGTCAAATTTACGACAATAACATACTGTTTATGAGATATTTCTCATTTGTATATTAACAAAGTCTGTCTATATTTGAATATTTTTTTCGTTTGTAGCGGTTTTTGACAGGTGGAAATATGTTCACAGGATACCCACCAAGGCCTTCCGTACCTTTACGGTATACTGCAACTTTTTTTCTTTTCAATAGCAGAATACAGAATGCTATTAAGAAGTGACAGAAAACACAGAACATTTTTTTTAATTATAAGTATTGAGCAGTAAGAAATATTTGAGTCGAGGAAACCAGTAACGAAAGGCGATATTAACATGATTTCTGTCAGAGAATAATTGTTTACGTTCCAATGAATATTAAAATGTACTGAAAACAAACTGCTAATGGGTGCCAGACTTTCATAAACACAAATTATGTATTAATGGTGTAACGACATATTTCGTTCTTTAATGTCCCCAAAAAGAGGGGGTGGTGATGTTTGGATCTCTAGTTTAACGACATTTTTCGGTCTTTGTAGTTTAATGACATTTTTCGCTCTTTATAATATCTCAAGATATAGGGGGTATTTGGATCTCTAGTTTAACGACATTTTTCGGTCTTTATAGTTTAACGACATTTTCGGTCTTTAATATCTCAAGATACAGGGGCCCTTAGGGGGGTATTTGGATCTCTAGTTTAACGACATTTTTCGGTCTTTGATAGCAAAATGGAAGAAGTACATCTTTGGAAAGATGTGGTGGCCCTAAAAAGGAAAGTTGTTTGGTGGTCTTGAAATACAGTTTTTCTGAACAGTCTTCCTTGATTAAAGTGATGTGAAACACTCCGACAGACACCGGGCAGAGTGATCAAATAGAAATTAAGAATAATCTTTCTCAAAGTAGTTATTTGTTACGAATATTAATTCAAATGGATGATACACAACGTCATTCTTATATATTAGTTAAATGCAATGACTCTCGATGGCGAAATCATTTTTGTTTAATTATAGCCGATAGTTGCGCCCCGAATCGAGATGTAAATATTTACAATTTGGGGTAGTTCAGACGATGTTCTCTATGAAGTGGTGTGGTAGATTTCTTTGGAAATTTTCAGTGATGTTAGTAGAATGATAACATTCTCCAGGTTGGCAAAGTGCCTGAGCACTAACTTATCAATTTCTCGCACCCGAAAAAGTCCATAACAAGTCCATAATATGTCTTTAAGCATATATATAAATCTCCGAAAACAAAAATTCTAAAGCATTAAACGATTTGCTATATTTCCAGGGCATATATTTCATCTGATTTTGCTTTTTGCTGATATATACTTTTTCAAGAGAATCCAGGGTAATTTGTGAGAATATTTACGAGAATCTAGATTTGGATTCTCGCCGAAATATAAGCCCAGTGTGCCTGAAGTGTGCCTAAATGGCATAAATTGTACCGTGGTTCCCATGTTCGCCAAAGTGGCATAAATTTATTTCAGGATAATCATACTAATAGGCATTCATTTATATCACTGATATCAGGACAAAAAATAGCCATTTCCATTGCATGGAACAGAAAAGAGCGTTATTGTTTATCGGTGTTGTTTTTGGAAGTGGTGGTAGTTCAATTTTATACGTTTCGACCCCCAATAAGTATTTCCGAACAAATGAATTATTAACAAGCGTGACATGACATCATTGACGAAGATAATTAACACCGATCTACGAGAAGTAGCCAAATACCTTAAGGTAATTGACAGTCTTTCGGCTGCTATTATCTGATTATTGATAATCTCATGTTGGTATCCTGCTTCTCTATAGGAATCAGATTGCATTTCTAGAGTCGGGGAGCGAGTACACCGTGGAATGCTAAAGGTGAAGGTAACTGAAGAATGACCTTCACCTGATACATGCGACACGTTATTAAAGGATGACATCCCGTTTATTTGATTTGTACATAATATCTAAATGACTAAATTTAGCAATCGCAGAAAATGGCAACACGCCAACTACTAGAGTAACACAACAAAGGATTATTGAAATCTCCGATTATACAAATAAACTTCGCAGGTGCGGTGGATATTTGCAGACCTGATCTTAACCATCGTGTTATCAACACAAAATAGACTATTATTTATCAAATGACATCGCCATCATAAATTAAATAAATGAAACAAGTCAATACAAATTTCTCTGTCTGGACTGATAATAGGGATTTTAGGTGAAAATGTCATATTCAAGTAGAATGTTTATAGTTAGTCTCATATGAAAGATTATGAATCGCAGATCACAAAACTTTTTACAGAACAAAAAAATTCTATCTAGTTTCCTAGTTATGGTTAATCGAAGGTCGAAAAACCACTGATATTTTTTGTCACGTGGGCCTCAGTGCATTATGACTAAATAGGCTGAAGAGGAACGGCCCCAAAATGGGTGTTTTTGGGTACTTTTTCGGAATAAATTTTGCTTTAATTTTGCATAACTTAACAAATATTTGACGGATTATGCTGAAATTTGGTACCATACCTTCGGGATAGATTTTCACATATGTCAAGGTTTTCGCGAACATCACACCATGTGAACTTGCCTAATTTGCATCTAATTTGCATATTATATATCTAGTTGCCGAGACTAATGAGCTGGAAATTTAATGTGAAAGCAAACAAATACCACAATAATGAATGTAATATGGGTCTATTTCGATGATAAGGGGGCATTTTTGATCTTTAAACAATAATTTGTCCATTATAATACCAAATTTATGTATGAATGAAAGTGTCAATAACACTGTAGCTCAACTTGGAAAGGGAATAATTTAATGTATTACAGTCAATGGAGCGATTATGAATGTGGAAAGTTGAATGTCTAATACTAGTTTATAGACATGAAGAGAAAAGTAAAATCCAAGATGGCTGCTGACGGCCATGTCTTCGGCCGAATGACCCCAAAATGATTGTATCCCATCCGCATGTCATCGTTAACATCCATGACAAATTTTATGACGATCAGACTAAAGGTACGACCTGTAGCCCATGCTAAAGAATTTAGTCATACAAAGAGTAAAATCCAAGATGGCTGCTGGCGGCCATGCTTTTTGGACAAATGACCCCAAAATGACTCGTTCCCATCTACATGTCATTGCTAACATCCATGACAAATTTTATGATGATCAGACTAAAGGTACGACCTGTAGCCCGTGCTAAAGAATTTAGTCATACAAAGAGTAAAATCCAAGATGGCTGCAGCGGTCATGTTTTTTGGCCGAATGACCCCAAAATTAATCGTTCCCATCTACATGTCAATATTAACATCCATAATAAATTTTATGATGATCAGACTAACAGTACGACCTGTAGCCTGTGGTAATGGATTGAATTTTGAAATCAAAGATGGCCACTGGCGGCCATGTTTTTCATCCAAATGACCCCAAAATGACTCGTTCCCATCTAGATTCCAATTTCAACAGCCACGAAAATTTCATGATGATCAGACTCAAGGTACGACCTGTAGTCCGTGCTAAAGGATTTAGTCATACAAAGAGTAAAATCCAAGATGGCTTCTGGTGGCCATGTTTTTTGGCCGAATGACCCCAAAATGACTCGTTCCCATCTACATGTCATTATTAACATTCATGACAAATTTTATGATGATCAGACTAAAGGTACGACCTGTAGCCTGTGCTAAAGGATTTAGTCATGCAAAAAGCAAAATCTAAGATGGCTGCCGGCGGCCATGTTTTTTGGCCAAATGACCCCAAAATTACTCGTTCCCATCTACATGTCAATATTAACATCCATGACAAATTTCATGACAATAAGACGAACGGTACAGCCTGTAGCCCGTGATAATGGATTGAATTTTGAAATCCAAGATGGCCACTGGCGGCCATGTTTTTTTTCCGAATGACCCCAAAATGACTCGTTCCCATCTACATGTCAATGTCAACATCCAGGACAAATTTCATAATAATCGGACCAAAGGTACGAACTGTAGCCCGTGCTAAAGGAAATTGTTGACGCATCACGCACACACGCACACACGGACGACGGATACCAAGCCATGGCAATAGCTCAAACTTTACAAAGTAAAGTTGAGCTAATAAGTAATAATAGATATGCAAATTAAGCCACGCCCACTTTTTCGCAATAAATTTTGCTTTAATTTTGCATAACTTAAAAAATATTTGACGGATTAAGCTGAAATTTGGTACATATCTTCGGGATAGATTTTCACATATGCCAAGGTCATCGCGAACATCACACCATGTGACCTTATCTAATTTGCATATTATATAACTAGTTACCGAGACTAATGAGCTGGAAATTTAATGTGAAAGCAAACAAATACCACAATAATGAAGGTAATATGGGTCTATTTCGATGATAAGGGGTGATCTTTATTCTTTAAACAATAATTTGACCATTATAATACCAAATTTATGTATGAATAAGTAAAAATGGATATGCAAATTAGGCCACGCCCACTTTTTCACAATAAAGTTTGCTTTAAGTTTGCATAACTTAAAAAATATTTGACGGATTAAGCTGAAATTAGGTACATATCTTCGGGATAGATTTTCACATATGCCAAGGTCATCGCGAACATCACACCATGTGACCTTATCTAATTTGCATCTAATTTGCATATTATATATCTAGTTACCGAGACGAATGAGATGGAAAATTAATGTGAAAGCAAACAAATACCATAATAATGAAGGTAATATGGGTCTATTTCGATGCAAAAAGGTCATTTATGATCTTTAACCAATAATTTGTCCATTATGATTATCATACCAAATTTATCTATGAATTAATAATAGATATGCAAATTAGGCCAAGAAACAACTACATGTACATGTATAGTTAGGTTTACTATATGCTAATATGATCAGGAGACTTTTGAACCATTTTCAGAGACATTGATAAAAACCAATGACATTTATGAGTTATACCTACTTGTAGTCTATGCTTATGAACTATGGAACAATATGGTTTACATATAATAGTGCTGTGTTTAAAGGTACTCAACCCGTAAAGAGGTTCCCCATCTCAACAGATTCCAACAACAACAATCCGATCAGAGGGTCCTATATTACTATTTCTTTGGCTTTGGGGGTAAAAAATATTTGATTCGAGTCGAGGAACCCATCAAACAAAGCTCAGAGTTATTAGATATTGATTTTTCAAATTTGTTATGTTCTCGAGATGAGTACCAATAACTGCCGTAATCTGCTCTGGATGTGTACCTCAAATCTATTCAAACAGACAAGGATGAATAACTCTAAAATCAAGTGGTAATTTTAACGCAATTTTTAATGAGTTCTGGGCCAGATAGTATTCCCGATAATGAAAAATAATAGATTTATAAAATCGATATCTAACAAATCTGAGCTTTGATGGGTGACTTCCTCGACTCGAATCAAATATTTTTGACCCCCGAAGCCATTGAAATAGTAATTGAGAGGAGTTTTATCGGGTTGAGTACCTTTAATTAATAATTAATCAACTATATTGAATAATCATGACAGCCCTACCATTTGAAGTTTATTTGGAAAATAATTCTGTCTGGCTGACAGATATAAGTAAACCATGAAGAGACGCTCGCCATCTCTGGTTCAACCATTTTCCTGCCCATTGGCAGTTACTGTACTTGCATATGTTCTGCCCCGTAAATTCTTCAAACATCCCATTGGGCCCAAAAACATCTCCCACCAGACCTCAGCGACTGGGTCCACTGCCGTGAGGCCAACCAACCCAGCCCAAAGGCAGTGTATACTCCGCACGAGGCCTGGTGCCCGGCTGGTGGGACCAGCATAGTATGTAATATAATTGGTGTGTCGTGACATGGCCTGTCGACTGATAAAACATTGGATCTCGCTTCCATCAACCTCTCGATATATAAAAGTCATATCTTCAAAATTTGAAAACAATAGCCAATAATATTTAGTGTGATTTTAAATGATAATTTCTTCATATTTGACAGGATTGTGTAAAAGATGTAGCTGAAGGCACTGGAAATTAATTATTCATTTAACGCAGTGAATTATTTGGCCTGGAATATAAAGCTGGGATTATACTGAAATAATTACATTCACTTCATTCTCTATAGACGTACAAGTATTTTGTCATTGATTTATAAAATACTATCAAATGTATTTAAGTAGGATAATTACAGAAGGTCAGAAGTGAACTTACAAAGTTCCAAATATTTAAAATTTAATGATATTTCCAGCTTAAATGCACTGTGATGTAATTATAAATAATGATCTTTGTTTCCTAATGTAATAACACAGTTTAAAGGCATCATGTGGAATACAAAATGTTTGTGATTCGGTATGATGCCTTTAAACTGTGTTATTACATTAGGAAACAAAGACTATTTCCAAGTTAAGTGTAAAAGTACATGTAACTGTTAGAGCATATGTTAGGATACAATAATTTATATGCATGTGGCAGGATAATGAGCGTATCTGGAGATGTCGGCCCGCGCGAAGACGGCCCCATATGAAAACGGCCCCATTAATGTAGATGGGCAGACAGTATTGTCATGCGTCTGACAAATATATATCATATATAGAGGATCTCACATGAGTTCCTATTTTATACGGAATTTATCAACCGAGTTCACTAAATTCGATTTGAGCCGAGGTTTACCAAGGCTCAAATAGAATTTAGAGGACGAGGTTGATAAATTACGTATAAAATAGGACGAGTGTGAGATACCTTTTATCACATGATCAAATAAACCCGAAGCAACGCGAAATATTCATCGAAAACAACAATCATAAACTACAGCGATCGCAAGTTATTTGAAGAACGCCGTGACGTCATCGCACGCGCTGATATTAAACGTGTCTATTACCGATAATTATGAAACTGCTTTTATGGCCAAATTATGTGATAAATATATTTATAAAAAACAATGATATACCGGTATATAGTTGCCTACAGACAATGAAAGAAATGGTAAGTACTGTTGATTGCTGCTTAGCGAATGAAGCCATTAGTTCAAATATTTAACGTATGGAAGCTGTATAGAGACAGAGATTTGACAACAAGCCAGCTACTCCATAGGGTCGGCGAGATTTCGGCACCCATATATAACTGACAACACAGTGACAGTGACAACGACGACGTTTGAATTTATTGTTAATTGTATTAATATAATCTTGTCATTATTATTATTAGTTTCATATTTCATATCATCATATAAATTAAAAAACGATTTAAAACAATGTTTCTGTTATATATGGGGCCGACTTCGTGCGGGGCCGTCATCGTATGGGGCCAACTTCGCACGGGGCCGACTTCTCCTGTATTCATAAAGAGCCCTGCAGTTAGAGAAGGTTGACTCTAACACATCAGCGACTGATAGTGATACATGTTTTATATCAGTCACTGATTTTGCCTGTAGTACCAACCCAAATTAACAACTCACTACAGGACATGTTTAAATAAAAAAAAACACCTCAACTCAAGAATAAGGTAAAGGTATTATTCCAGATTCTTATATAAATCATAATCCCCATGTAAAAATGTCATTCTAATTAAAAATCAGTTAGGCCTAGCCCTAGAAGTAGTACACACTTATCAAGCCACACTCAATGGCACTTGTCAGATGTTGATTTTGTTTCTTCTTAAAAATTTCAATTTACTTTCATTTTCAACTTGCAATTGAATTGTGCAAAGATTGGGTTAACTTAAATACATTTCTGACTGAAGTTTTACTGCCATTAGCCGATGATTAGGAATGAATAAATACTCGAGAAAAACAATTAATCAATATCCACCAGCGTCATAGTACACAAACACGCACAGTTGTTAACGTTTCTTCTTATAAATTTGCATTTGTTTACAAACAATGCCTAGTCAAAACGGGGAATTCCCTGCCATTCCAATGTTCGACTCCAACCAAGTTGACCTACTCATTTTCACGCGATAACAGCCGCTGAACGAAGTTATTTTAGCTGACAAAACTATTAAACATCGGAATAATAATGGATGCAACCTCATCAACTTATCATTACGCATGCATACAGTGCCTTATTTGCCTAAAATACGACAGCAAATCATTGCACCGACACAAGAGAATGGAATAACAGTGATCATAAAAATGGCAACGTCTTCATGAAATTCTATCATTTCTGCGCATGCGCAAGAAAATTCCAAATAAGGAGTTGCCATATAAGGAAACTGCAATCTCAATAATTACCAAGCAATTAAAGTCTCTACAAATTTTGTTTCATGATCGAACTGCGGACCTGATAATTATCGAAATATGTAGTCGAAATAATTTTTAATTAGTTAATCACATGATTTAGATATCAACACACTCTTAAAGACGCAATACACCGCTATCTAATGTCGTTATTTAACTGGGTCGGTGTTTGTTGTTCATTGCTTCGTTTTTAGGAAAACCATTGTATCTGTTTTGCGCATGCGCAAGTCACTTTCCATATTTGGAATTTCCATATATGGGATTTGTGTTAACCTCAATACCGATCGATACCGATCAAGCTACAACATATAACCACGCAATTATCTTAGCATAAAAATAAGATATATTGTAATTTATGCAACTACGACCCTGGTAACCCTGATAACTAATAAAATATACCGGCCAATTCATTTTAAGATCGTTATTTCACTTTGCTTTAAGCATAAATACACTCTTAAACGCACATAAACGACCCATTGGCGTTAAAATTAAATATACTCGGTATTTATTATATTAGTTTTTTATTGCTCAGTATAGAGTTAGACCCTTGACACCTGTCAATATATTTGGGCTGAATTCATATGATGCGGTATTATTCCTCGAAATAAACAACAAAGCAGTCGTTACTTCGAAATGTCGTTTGGGCTAACATTTACACAAATCCTTCGCGTGTTCTCCTCAATTGGCACATAGGTTCTCAGTCGACACACAGGTTATCCCAGAAAGTGGTGTGAAATAAACACCCAAGGTTTGGGTGAAATAAGTTTCGTGGCAATCGGCGACAAATTTTTGTCTGACCTCCCCCTTCTCTGCCCCTGAAAACAACGGCGTCAGCCGCGTCACTTCAGAAAATCCTAACCCTCACCATTATCTTTCACGTAAAAAGTTACCCCTCGTAGACCCCCTCGTAGTTACCCCTCGTAGATGGTCCCCTGTGAATTTCTATAGAAAATAGACAGACAGAAAGACATTCGCAAATATAGATATAGATACTAGAGCTCTGAGAGTGAGGCACCAATTCTTGGGACACCTGTGACGGAGATGCAGATATGATGCTGATATTTCGAAGAAATGGTTTGCGCTTAAGCCCAAATAAATTGATAGACACATATTTGATCTCAAGGGGAAAGGATTTGTGCTTAAGCGAAAAATGATTTACGCTTGAGCTAAATCATTTACGCTTTTAACAGCACAAATATCTGGGTTTTTTTTTTACAGTGAATCGGACTGAATCCCCCCTATAGTGTGGCTATGGACGAAATCACCCGGCCATCAATCGGATAGATCTCTCAAAATCGGGAATTTAACAATTTTCGGGTCAGTTTTGACTCCAGACTCTACTTACGCCCAATTTGTGGCCGGGCACAATGGGCTACTTGCTGCCAATATTTCGAATCGGTGGCTGAAGAAATACTAGCTACCAAAACATTTAATTGGAGGTTGAATAAGTAACACGGAACAGGGAACTAAAATATTTGAATCGGAGGCCGAATAACGATCACGGAGCAAGGAACTGAATCCATGGACCTCCACACACGAGACCCAAACTCCATGTAGGGTTTACCTCCCTTGGTGACTCGGTAAGACCGCTGCTATCGGTGACATTTTACCCACATTTGGTGGACTTCCGCGATATTATAATATATACTAACGAGCACAGACTGACGAGCAGAGAAAAATGCTGCCCTTATTAAGCACACAAAATATCGAACTAAACTTGTTTGGTTTCGTATCTTAAGTTTTGAAAGTCCCACCAGAACCAAAAAACTACATTTCGAAACGGTGTGATTTGGTTCTCCAATTATATTATCAACACAAGTCTAAACGCACATGTGCGACAATGTCCAGATAACACGTAACGCATGGCAAGTCAGACACAAGAGTTCTAATTTGTTTCAATTTTGACGAGTTGCTTCCAAAACTCGTCAACAAAACTACCACTCTGATCCTCCATTCTGTCATTAAGATTTTAGTGCGGGAATTGTTCTCAAAGCACATAGGAAATTTGACTTTGGGGCGATCGGTTTCCGCCATTTTGTTTGGAAAACCCCGCGCTAAATATAGAAACACAGACTAGTACCCAGCCGGTGATAGAGTCAGAAAGGAAGTATGACTGGTGCGCTCTGGAAACGAGACCCTCAAGCCACTTCCCTGGTCACGACAAAAATATTCCTGAGTCAGGCACTGAGTCATCAAGTAGGGCCTACAATACATCAGATATAACGTCGGGAATTGCTACATTGTCTGTGAACGTTGTCTGATATACCAGTTAATAGAGACCTTTCGCATCCTCACGTTTACGATTACGAATACGGATAGCTATTCGTAGTCGTAAGTCTATCCGTATGACCAAAAAGTCCTTTCGCAAAACGACCACGCGTAAGAGTTTTGACGAACACGTACCATCATTATTTAGAACCACTTTTACAACTCAAGGCGTGTGTTTGGTATACAGTCCCTTAATACTTAACTTATCGTCTCATTTGCAACAATGCGATAATCATGATCTGTTTATATTGTCAATAATTCGACCAGTCACAACGTACGACCCGGGATTCTCGTGATATATTATGGCAATACAGGTATAAATGCCAGGTCATATGGGGTGGAAATTCAGTTCGTTGTTATCATGGATGACCTGATAGACGTTATGCTGATGGGGGAAGAGGGGTTCCTAAATTTGGACCTCACATCAACCACGACGCCAACACTTCAAGACCCTTTCAGTCCGCAATTCCATTTCAATGCGATTTCGACAGGAAGACAGTCTTGCCAGATTATGCCATACCCCACAATTTACGACAGAATTATCCATAATTGTCATCATTATTATGTAATATGTATGTGCAGGGACGTGGCTAGAGGGTTTCCGTTGGTAGTGTGCACACGACTACGGGCAATAGACCAGGACCCACCGGGCCGACCATGGTTGTTCGGCCAGGTGTGAGAAAATTTTGAAACTAAACAAGAAAATCGCAAAATCCTAGCATCTAGACTGACCTCAAGCTTTCCTAGTGTTGGAAATTTCAAACCTCATACTCTCCCTTAATTTGGAAATTTTCAGTCAACGATTTTAACCAAATGTAGTAAAATATTGTTTTCTTAAACTCATTAGCAGTTTTTTATTGGCCACGGGGAGGGACCAGGACACACCGGGCCGACCATGGTTCGGCCAGGTGTGCGAAATTTTGTTTGAAACCTGAACAAGAAAATCGCAAAATACTGGCATCTAGACTAGCCTCAAGCATCCATTTCCAACTGATAATAATTCCAGTGACAATTTTGACCAAATGTAGGACAATATCATTTTCTTAAATTAACTAGAAGTTTTTGACTGGCCACGGGGAGGGACCAGGGCACAAGCTTTCCAAGTGTTGGAAATTTCCAACCTGATACCCCTAACGTTGGAAAATTTCTAACTGATGGCCATTTCAGTCCAAAATTTGTATCAAAAGAAGGAAAATATGCAAATATTGGTCCAAAAACAATAAATTCCCCACAATAAATTGTTTGAAAATCAAACTACAAGAACATTTTCAACCTATTGTTGTTTTGAAATTTTCAACTAATGTTGTGTCAGGTATGAAATTTCCAACTGTTGAAAATTTTGACCCCCCTGTCGCCACGTCTCTGTGTATGTGTATTGGAAATAAAATATCCTATCCTATCCTATCTAGGCCTATCACCTCTTTGGGTTTAGGAAATCCGACATAAGGTTGCTGTGCTCGCTGATGTGCATCACTTCTGATTTGGTCCTATCAAATCGAAACAAAGTCGACACGGTGATGTCGGTGGGTGTGCCAAATATTCTTTTAGTACCACCAAATCCATGTCAGTCGTGTATTTTTGGCGACTGGTTTCATAGTGCACTTCTATATATTACTGCAAAGTTTTGTGTCGCAGCCAGCGATGACTATCCGTTGTGAATAGCGGCCTTATTTCGCGGGAAGCTGGAGATTCACGACGACGAGTAGAGTGATTGCCAATCTAAACAGCACACCGAGGTCGTAGCTCAATACAACTGGATCGTTTACATGATATACATATACAGTCTCGAATGGAGTAAAGTGATATATTGCAGAAAATAAATTTCAGGTGTTATTTGAGCTTATTAGAAACCATGAAATCGTAACCGCTATTGCGGATAGTAAAATACGACAACGATTAGAAAGTACACACATGTTGGTGACGTAGTACCCTATCCGTATCCGTAATCGTAAACGTGAGTTTTGCGAAAGGTCTCTAATGTTATTCGTGTGTGTCAGTGACGTCAAATACCGGAATCTATTTAATATGTTACCCCAAAGGACACCGGCCGCCCTTTTATCAGAACATGATACGGGCTGCATCAGAAAGCATGATTCTTACTCCCACCCCGTTGTGCGAGGGTAGGGGTGATTCTATGGGGTAAATGGGGGGGGGGGTTCTACGGTATTTGGGGCGGGCCGAAAGAGACATTTTTGGGGAATAAGGAATCAGGAATAAAATGGTCCAAACCCGATTTTCACCCCCTCGGGGTGAGGGGTAATGTGTTTCTAGTGGGTATTTGGGGCGGGCCACCCACCCATGCCGTCAAATCGGCCGAAATCCTTACCGTTCTAGAAAATGGTCCATATACCCCATTTGACACCCCTCGGGTTGGTACCCCCGGTGGTGATGGGTGGAGGTCGGGGTGTTTCTAGGGGGTATTTGGAGCGGGCCATCCACCCATGCCGCCAAATCGGCCGAGGGAGACATTTTTGAGAATAAGGAATAGGGAATAAGTTCCAAATGTCATGTTCGTGTCGTTTTATAACTTGAATTCCATTTATATACAGGGGCGCAGGAAGACGGCTCATTTGGCCATGCTTTTCCAGTACAATAGTATTATACTTATGCTCATTTTTGAACATTGCATTGTTACCATATATATATAAATATTGTATAAATAACTGCTACTGCTGTTGCTGCTAATTCGACGACGATGCATGCTTATTTATAGCTGGTATAAACAAAATGTGTTGTTGTGGTTGTAACTGGCGATCTGGATGCCCGAACACGTTTTACTCAATTAAACAATGTCCGCGGTCCCAATTTTCGGCAAACGAGTTACGTTGGGTCTCATTATGACTAATTGGGAATAGAAAGCCGTTTTCCAATAGGTAACTTTTCGACAAAAAACGTGTTTGGGGAGGGGTAGCTAAAATCAAGTATCTCGCAAACCGTTCAAAATGTATGTTAACTTCTTTCTACACATGGTTGGCAGATAACTGCTACACCACATGGATTATATATTTCGGCATAATTGTAAAATTAAATATCGGTTTTGAATGATAATCTTTGAAAAACAAATTTGTGAATAAGAGCGATTTTTCAACAAATAATAAATGTTCCGGCTCCAAAGGACAATCTAAATTAACCAACACTTTTTTCGTATCAAGTAGAGATGTAGTAATTTTAACACCAGCAATGTTACGACATAGCCGCAAGCCTCGCTTTACCAATATCGTTAATTTCTAGAAAAAGTCACTGGTGGGTATCGTTCATCATCGATTGGACAATATATAGCCACCACCAAAAAAATAAATGTTTCGACTCCAAATGGCAGGATAATCCAAATTAACCAATACTTTTTGCATATAAAGTAGAAATATGGTATGATATAGTAATTTTAACACCAACAATGTTGGCATTATGTTAGGACATATAGCTACAGGGCTCGCTTTACCAAAATCGTTAATTTCTGGAAAAAAATCACTGGTGGTTATCGTTCATCGTCAACTTGACAATAGCCAACACCGATTCCGTTATTTCTCACAATCATTTTCGTCAACAATATCTATTTCTTCTTTAAAAAGTTTGGTTCAACTTATTCTACCGTGGGTAGGGTTATCTAAACAACTAGAGCTATTTTTCGATTTGGCCGCTACACTATTACTTATATTGTGCTGCACATAATTTTATCTTGATCACAGGGGCATGTCGTAAAACAAGTAAAATACACATAAAATAAATAGCAGTTTAAAACGAGCGCGCCACTTTAATCGATAAACATATTGATGTATTGTTTATCGATGCACTTTTTAAACTGGTGCGCTCGTTTTAAACTGATATATATTTTTAATGCATATTTTACTCGTTTTAACGACACGCTTCTGTGATCAATACTATATGTTTCGATGTGATTAAACCAATTGAATTTAATTGTGGGATATGTTCATCAGAATTAATTTTCGAAGTGACAGGAAGTGATGGAAATTATCATCACAGAAACAAAAATATATACTGTTATTCCACAGCATGTAATAATAAAGAGCGTTCTTTGTTAGTTTTATAGTTTGACATGGTAAATGTAATGAGCGTTTTTTGTTGAAAATGTTAATAAATATCCGGCAAGTGTTTCAAGAGAATGTAGAGTTCGTATGGAATTGTCTAATTTGAGACTTGAAGATCGTGTGCTGCATAGTCAGTATCACCGTGTGAGCATGGAAGCCAATCCATTTCAGGCAATTCCACACATAGATGAATCCCGTTTTTGACGAGCAAGAAAACATATGTATGTATGCTTTGTATCGACTATTCGCGACATATTGGTGATTGGTCTTACACATCATGTCATTCTTATTGGGCAGGTAGCAACTTTTTTTTATTTGCATCGAGTTTAAGAAAAACATTTATTCAGGATATTACTGAATCTCTTTGACAGTTTATTTGCAGGGTCGGCACAATCCATGTTCGCAAATGACCACAGACATTTCACCGCTCATAGAAAATACGATTCCGATAATATACATTTTTTTTTTATAGTTTGGAGCACATTTAAGAAGTTTGTGACAGGAACAGTGACTGATTTCCGGTTTTAGAACACGTTAAAGGTCCACTTAAATTTTCGAGTCACCGATTATTTTTTTCATAATGACTTGATATATGGTTTTAATAACAATCTATGCCATACAATATGATTAAAATACTATAATTCTTCACCATTTGAAACATCTGTGTATCAGAAGATGCTCATAGAGAAATAGAAAACAGATGAAATCACAGAGATTCCCCCCGTTTTGGCTCCCAGAATGCAACATAATTCAAACTAAATATGTATTTTCAATGGAAGGGAAATAACTCTCTATTTAAAATATAGAGTTACCCCTCCTCCATTGAAAATAATACACTTTTTACTACAATCTAGATGGCAAAAAACAGTCGGTAACTCAACAAAAACAACATGTTCACAGTTTATTACACCGGATAAGTTGATAATACAATGTTTTGGAACTTTCTCTTACAAATGGTATATAATATGGCATATGTTATAAATATGTGATCTGGGGGTTCGAAAATTAAGTCGGCCTTTAACCTGTTTTATTTGTAAATTGTTTTAATTTAAAGATGCACGGTCCGAATAGACACCAACTTGATAAATACAAATTCCGTAAGCTAACTTCAGCTTAATTACCAAGCAAAAGAAAAACAACGAAAAAGGCTTACAACCACCATCATTCATATCACCCAGTCATTGCGAAATTTCACAAACCATCCATAAGTTCAGATATTAAATCGCAACAACACGTGACACGGGAGGTTAGGATTGAGGCTAGGATTATTGACGAAATAACGTAGATGTTTAAAGAAGTGTTTTTAATGTGCTTTACCCCTCCCCCAAGCATTTTGCGAATGTTATTGGGGGGGGGGGGGCTGACCCCGGGATGCACGAAAGGGCCCTTTCCTTGACCCCTCATATTATTGCCTTTATTAAATCAATCAGGAGAATAGGACTTATAATTTGACCTAAATTGATCAATTGTGGTGTTGTAAATTCTGCGCTATTTCGTACGCTATAATATACTAATTTCGAAATGTAATCCTTATCTCGCGTGTCATCTGTTACTCCGTTTGAATATCAATCACTATCCAATCGTGAACAACGATTCCGCTATCTAATCGTGTGCGCATTAAATAATAAGTTATAGGGTAATTGAGTTATATGGAAAATGGTTGATAAATCACAAATAACGACATTTGAAAAGGTGCTTTTAAAGAGCTTCTATAATAGCGTTCCACTAACCTGCACAAGTCCACAAAGCACATGACTTATAGTTGATCAAAGTTTATCAATTGTTGTGTTGTAACTTCTTTCGTATACAAATCTCC
The DNA here is from genome assembly GCA_032622095.1 of Siphonodentalium dalli. Taxonomy (NCBI): domain Eukaryota; kingdom Metazoa; phylum Mollusca; class Scaphopoda; order Gadilida; family Siphonodentaliidae; genus Siphonodentalium; species Siphonodentalium dalli. Next base: position 142,848,666 of record CP136063.1, read on the forward strand.
GTTATTTCGTCAAATTATGTTCTATCACAGGGGCCTGTAACGCGCTCCGCTGTCCACCCACCCATTTGCGCTGCCCATATACGCCGCTTCTATATACGCACCTGCTTCACGTTAATGGTACTATTCTAAGGACAAGGGGGACTGTAGTTATTCCCATTTTTACCATCGCTCGGGAATCGGACAAATTTAGCCCGTTTATCCGAGTAATGCTATCGACATAGCCACGGGCGTGTCGGCGAAGGATTCCTCTTTCAATCAATACCACAATCTCCCCTCGTTACCATTTATATCCATGGGCATTTGATAATTCTTTTACCACCGAATATTGTCTCCGGAGAGCGTACATTTTCGGATTGATCCAACTCAGAGAACAATGGCAGATATGTTCCTCTAAATTCACCCACATACAGCTTACTATAATTAAAAATCGGTGAAACGATCAACTAAACATCTAGCGCTCAGTGATTTCTTGCCGGCTAATAATTTATTTACTCATACAAATCAACACATCGCCAGTAACATTTTTTATAGCGGCAAAATCTGTCGATAATTCTGATTTTTATTTCATTATTTTTACGCATTCACACAGCTCCTCATTTTAATATTCATTACGGCCTGGCCTCGATTATAATACTGAGCGCTGATTGGTTCATGTATGGTTCGCCCGGCATGTTGTTTTGTTGACAAATGAGCGCGTTACCCCGTTTGAATTCGCTATATAATCGTGTGCGTATTAGGTGATACGTTAACGTTATACGTCGAAATCGATCACAAAAACACATAGTGGAGGACGCTCGTTATTATCTAACGCTTCTGGACGACCGAAGCATGCATCGACGCTCTTTATACGTGGCGATCATTAGAATGTTTTGCTAGGCTGACAAACCCTCAATTATGTTGACACTTCTTGTTTGTAAGTTGACATATGGCAATCAAATCTTCTCATGTGTCCGATCTAAATTTTTTCGGGAATAGAACACGTAAAGTTTGCGGTTTTATTATGTCAAATCGTACAGGAAATCTTAAACTGGTAATACTATAGAGAGGCCATGGCTCCTCATAGTGGATATATATAGTGGATGACAAATCGCAAATGTGGTTATTCTGTGAGAAGTATGGAGGGAGTTTACATATAAGACGTCCAACGACGAATGCGGACATGGCAATTAATATAAGTTATGGTTGACTGTGTGGTGAATTTTTACTCTGCAGATGGGCATGAACTCACCGCCACTTCGATGTGGAATGCAGCTCTTTTGCATTTTATAAACACTCATATGTGGGTGCCTGCATGGTATCGCCATTGTCACCGCATTGTCATGTATAATTTGCATTTTAATAATTCAAGCCGAACAGCAATGTATACAAGGAGAGAATAATTCACCGAGCAGCATTTGAAATTGTCACTAAACAGAATATCCATCGGAAATTAATGGTCTATAGACGAGGATTTTGTTTTTACCAACATGAAACAATCATTGAAATTCAACGGGCAAGCGCTGTTATCGTCCCATCGCATTCAACGAACACCAACGTCAAATGTCTCGCCACTTCACGGAAAAAGACACTTTGAAAGCAGCCAATTGAAAGTGTGGTGCGAATGTATGACTGCACTGTGGGAACTAGTTGGTCGCAGCTTGTAGTTCAATTACTGATGAGTCGTTTGTCAATTCGATTGTTTGAAATACACACTAACTCAGTTAGCACGCCAATACTAGTTTATCACTATGACTAGAGTCAAGCGCCAACTGCGATCCTCGCGTTTTCAAATATCGATGTCATCAAGGATAATTTTCTGGCAAACAACATACAACCCATTCTGCCTTCCTGGTGTCTTGAATACTATAAGCTATACGGTCCCAAATTGATGCACGTTTCTGTTCATGTGCGTACCTATCGACCTTCCCATACCACACTTTGAATATTCATTGGGTACGGCTGTTCCCACAGAAGCTGTCTTCCGGAGTAAACGACGAAGTGAACTCCATGCTCTGACCTTTTTCCTTCCCAAAACGCACGTTTTCCTTCCCAAGCAGCTCTTCTCCCATTCCATATTGCGCGTTTCTCTTTTCCTGTTGATCGTTTACTTTCCCATGCCGCCCGTTTACCTTGCCAGAGAGCTCGTTTACCTTGCCACAGAGCTCGTTTACCTTGCCATAGAGCTCGTTTACCTTGCCATGTAGCTCGTTTTAAACCAAATGGTGCTCGCTTTCCTTCCCACGCTGCACGCTTCTCATCCTGTGGCATTTGATTCGTATTCCACGATCGCATTTCCTCACCCCGACCGCCACGTTTTCTTTTCCCCTCCCAAAATACACGTTTCGGCCATTGCGCCTTATTCATTTTCCCTTCCCGTGTTGTCATTGTTTTCGTAGAGGGTGGCGTCCTTTCGTCGATTACTTTTTCCTTTGATGCAATCGTTTCATCCGTTATGAACATTACATCGTTGTCGTCTTGCAAAACACTATCATCATCTTCCCAAGTACCGGCTGTAGGTATATTATTGAGCCTTGCCAAATTTCTAAGATATTGGTCATTCCAAGAAATCACTACATCACCTTTAATTTGTTGTTTTTTCACGAGGGAATGCTGTTGAATGTCACTGATAACTGGCGTGTTGATTGCATCAAGTTCTTTCAGAATTCCTGGTTTAAAACCCAACCCCAAATTTGACGAATTCATTTCATCTAAGGCAGCAATATCATCCTTTTTGCAGCTCCTAAAAAATGAAGATTCATCCAATTATTAACCTAATTTATATATTTGAGCTGAGTCGTGTTCCAATGGTCATGCAAAAATGGTATTTGTTACACATGCGCATAAATAAATACCAGAATATCCCTATTGGTAAAACAACATGATAACACAACATGTGCTACCAGAATATGAAGTTCAAAGTTGCCGCTTACACGACGTTCTATGCGTCATGGACATGACATGTGTCACGAGACAGACTCAATTCAAATGATTTTCTTTTTAGTGGACTGACTGATCAGCGATATAGTGTTACCAAGTCGTTTGATTCGGTCAGTAAATGTATGTCATTACCACATGTCCTATAACAGGGTATTTGAAACAAAATGACGTTATTAGTTATCTTCGGCAACATCGGGATACATGGAGATTTAATACCTGGATGTCGATTTTGAACTCCTAGGCGGATCCGAGGGGTTCAAAAAGAGACATCCAGGTATTAAATATCCATGTACCCCACGATGTTGCCGGAGATAACGATTTTGTCCCCACAATAATATCCATGTCTCCTTAATTTAAGTGTGTTTTCATAGGTTCTCCGAATAATTCACACCAAAAGGAACAATTCAGTAGCCTACCTAAGGATCCGTCTTTAGGTATCGTCAAACTTGGCGTGCGAGAGCAACATCACGATTAGTGGAAACTGCCAGTTCAAGGTTTATTCGTATGCCCCCGATGGGAGACATGGTGACATGGTAATTTAAACGTGGCTAGTTACAACCGGATGTGAGGACAATGTTCATTATCCGATAACAAGGACCAGAAGAAGGATGTCGAAAAACGATGGTAAACCAGTAATAAATCTGCATAGGTACAAAATATAATTTTTAAAGCAGTATAACAAGCGAGCTATTTTCGGTTACTTTAAAGGTAGATATCACCATCATGTTGGAACATTTCTTTATCGATATATGCTGCGCTGTTCATTTGCCAATAGCATTAGCATATATAACGTGAATGGTATAGAGGATGCGAGGATATTCAATACTGCACGTCCGACTGGTACTGCTGCAATGCTTATAGTCGGATTCCTTGTGTCATTTTGCATTTTTGGTTTGTTAAAAGCGATCTGAAAACGGATTATGTATGCCTAGTAGGTGTGTTTTCAGGATTCACTTGTTTCCATTCTTGAATTTTGGCGGGTCGGCCTAAATCGGGGTCAACATAATTTAGAGAGCGTTTCGTATTTACAGAAAACGATAGATGGTGCAATCTGACGTATGGTGATCGATTTGAAACTTCTCCAAACTACTAGATATGACTGTTGCATGCATTTTTGAAAATTTTGATGTGATCGGTTAATTCGTTTTGGCTACAGTTGTGATCAAAATTTAACACTGAGGCCTATGGGGATTCTAGTACTTTGGATAAATGGCGCCATTTTGTGTATTATGATATGCGTGTACTGATATTTATAAAAAATACTAAGTATGAAACACAGACGTAGTTTTTAAAAGGATGGATGTGATCAGATGATTCATGCTGGGTACAGTTGCGATCAAAATTTAACACTTAACCCTATGGAGAATTTCGTGTTATGCTCATACGTTAATTGTAATATCACTTATTGTCAATCGTGCACAACTATATATGTAGACTAACACTCGTGTTTTACCCACTGTAACTATCCGTGATTTAATAGAGGCAATACATTATATAGTTATGCATCAAGATACAGTAATTGGCAAAAGAAAGTGTAGAATGGTTTTGTAATTTCGATAATTGAATCAAACGAAAATATTCACAACAAGGCTGTTCACGATGTGATTACATATTATATTATTGTTTTATTTGATACTTGTCTGTCTTGTTGTCCACTGACTAGTTTTTAAAAACACATCGTTGATCATAACGGGATGTAGTGTCACAAATACACAGGTATATAGCTGGTAGTTGTTCATTAACTCAATCGTTGTCATCGGAGTCTATCACACATGCACTGAGAGAATCTGTGTTTTCGCAGGATTAATATTTGTGCTTCTGATAAATGGACATTTCGGTGCAGCTGAGATCTTTACTGTAGCGGTATAGGCTTTGCTTTCGCACTTCCCACATCAGTTACATTTGGCCAACTTCAGTACAGCGACTGAAACCCAACATTCACCATCAACATTCTGACCACAGTTAATTTCCACGCTTCGTGTATAGCTGTGAAAATCAAGTAAATTCGAATTTCCACTAAAGTAGAGCTTAATGTGTAAAATAGATATCAACCATAGTTGCATTTTCCTGAAAATTCCCAGTAGGGGCTTAGTAACCGTTACTAAGGAGCTATCGGGACCGGTGGCAAAGTCTCCCGATCTTATAATGATCAGTGGCATATGAAGAGCTTGGCTGCATTGTTTTAGACATACATGTGCCCAACTTTGAACAAAACCATCACCATGTGATTAGACACTGACTAAATTAAGGCAATACCAATGAATGATTAGTACACCATTGTGGCATTTGATTAGCAACCGTTCCTAACCTTAATAAGACATATGGTTCACTTTGATGGCCAGGTATATCTCAAATTTCACATTTGGGTATTAACTGCATCGGAAATGCAAACGTTGAATTACGACCCTGTCAGCTACAATTACAATTTCCAGTGAATTCCCGGTAATTTCCTAGACTAAGTTTCTCGATCTTATAATGATCAATGGCCCACGGGGCACTAACATGTCCAGTTTCATATCTGTGTCACCATTTGAACATAACCAATACCATCCGACTATAGATACTATCTATAATTTACGGGAAAATACCACGGCCCAGAATGTTGATCGGATCAAAACCAAGTATATTATTGGGGAGAACGATCCATTAAGCCTAAGTCGATGGTTTGTTCACAACAGATGGAGTCATGATACATTATGAAGGATGATAGAAGGGTCCCCTCAACTATGCTCTTCGACACAGTATTGTCCCCGCAATGTGCCACTTGCATATTATTGTGTTGTACTATATATAAGACCAAGCACATAATGCACACATATATCTTCTTATAAATAAATTATCTCTTAGAAAGTGTCCAGAGATGTCTTGCCTATTTATACTGACAATTTAGTTTTATTCTTGTCTCAAAGGATTTGAGGGAGCGATTTGTTATGTTGACTAAGGTGTTAATTTAGTATGTGAAACATGTATGCCGGGGGATGTATCGGGTAGACAGAGAACGTGTTTTCTTTATCATCAGATGAACATAATTTAAACTCCCAATTTTTATAAACCCCGACCAGGAATTATAGAGCAACCATCTATATATGCCCAGCAATATTTAGCCATACATATGGACATGATAACATTTTTTAACAATACCACCCTATCCACATGTATGGCTAAACATATCATTGGCATAGATGAGTTGTTGTAGTTGTTACATTGATGCTGGTCGGGTTTCTCCAAATTTAATACTAAAACAGAATGATCCATAAGCTACGGTGGCTGGTTTAGGACATGGGAAATTGTTTTTTATTTAATTTCGTGGCCACGATGGTCGCAGCTGAGAAGGGGCCAAATGGGGTACACATTATTTCTCGGTCTTGACCGATATAGATCAAATAAAGGGTGTTGTACGGTAGCTCACAAAGCAACCTAAATTTTCACACCTTCAGCCCAATCGAGCGAAAATGATAAATGATCAGAGGGGTCCATATATGGTACAATGCGATTGCCCCATTTTAGGTCGAATACAATGTGTTGTAGGGTGACCCCTGAAGAGACAAACTAAATATTCACCCGCTTTCACCACCCCCGATCCAAAATGGCCGCCCCAGATGGTTAAAATATGGCACCTATATATACAATTTCTCGGCCCCTTAACCGTTTGATGTGGTAGAATTTGTGCTGTAGGGTGGCCCCGGGTTGGTGAAAGGGTGATACTTAATTTGTTTTACGGGCCACCCTACAACACCCTTTATCTCAAATCGCCGTGGCTCATGCCAAGATGGTGGACAACTACAACCGGATCATCTCTATCCGCTTCCATTACAACAATGGGACTGACGATCGTATATCACAATTAGTTATTTCGTGGCCACGAATTAGTTATTTCGTGGCCACGAAATAAAAAAAAATATTCCCATGTCCTAAAAGTTTTGACTGACACTTACATAAATATGACTCGCAGAATTGTTACCACACAACTCCGTATTATGCGGTACTGGCAATAAACATTAATTTTGTCAATTGATGAAAAAACAATCAATCAATTTTACAACGAAATCCTGAAACTGTAGTCATGATAAACATTACATTTGTAGAATAGTGGACATTATCACTGAAGCACGTGATTGTGATGTATATGATTGATGTGAACCACATTTTTATCAACTACTGTATCTGGTGGCCTGACTATATTGCAAGTTAATTTGGCAAAATCACATGTAGTTACGATATATTACATGTAAGAGCCATGCATATATGATAGCCATTAAGTTCCACCAATGTGAACATTTGAGTAAATTGTCAAACTCTATATAGGGTCCAACGTTAGTTTTGTTCGCAACTGTAGTACACTACCCGCGGAGACTTATCTGACGACATCATTCTCAAAAATAATTTCAACTCGCACAATTCATCAAAAGGCTAATGTGTTAGTTAATATCTGTATAATCAGGAAACGCTCTTTAAATTTGTTAAACCGTCCCAAACAATTTGTTTCCACTAAAATGTCAGACTGGAAACAAGTAGACTCTGAAAGTAGACCGCTATATTTGATACTTTTGTTAATTTCAACTCGCACATCCACCAGAAGGTTAGTTATGAGGATTAATATTTGTATAATACGCAAACGCTCTTTAAATTATTAAAACAGTCCAAAAACACTTTTTTCCAATAAATTTTCAACTAGACACAGGTAAACTCTGAAAGTAGACACGCTATTGATAAATAAACCGTTCGCATGTCGTTTTAGACAATCCGAAATTGCGCGATCGTTATTTTCGACCGAAGGAATATGGCTTGTGAAATCAGTGAGGGTGGGGGTAGGGTTAGCTTTTCTGTGATATCTTTACCAAAAATCGATGTATCGAAGTTTTGTTTGTGGCATATGATCAAGATATCCTTGTAGATTGTTCATGTTCGTCTATATGGGATCTAGCTGATTTTAAGAATATACAATGCCTTAATATTTGGGAAAGAAAATTGAAAATGCAGTCATAAATACATTAAGATATGTAATTAAGTAATTTGTGGCAAGATCTTTCCATGTTTTTCGATTTCTAAGAACAAAGAAAGCCACTTACCGAACTTGCTATGCGTAATAGCATGTTTTTATTACCAGGTGGATGGGAAAAAAATAGAGGGGTACACAAACAAAAGCCTCACACAAACCTGTTTCCACTAAAATATCAAGCTGGAAACAGGTAGATTCTGAAAATAGACACACTGGTGGTATAGAAACTGTTCTCATATCGCTTTTAACATTCCGAAAACGCGCGACCATTTTTATCGACATAAGGAATCCGACTATTACATGGAATTTCAGTAGGTTTTGTTTAAACCAAGAACTTATTACGAATACCAATATATTGAGCGAATTGTCATTCGAGACCCCAAGGTCCACTGTTCATAGCAGATGTTACTTGAATGAAAAAAGATTGGATCAATAACACGATTTTTACTAATTTGTTGTATTGAAGGTTGATGATGACCCTAGAGAGACTTGGTCAATTTTACATTAATTTATTTAACAAAAAAACGATATTCCTGCCGGATGGGAGATGTACGTCAATTTTGTGACACAGTGTGTATAAACAGGACCGTTTAAAGGCCAAGATTCCGGAATATATACATCGGGCTTCTCGAACGTAAATCCTATATGGAATCCGTTGTATATATAACGAAGCATACATCGGGTTGTAGATTGTAGCTGCATATATATAATAAACTGATTTTGAATACTGAAATAGTATTGATCTTCTTAATGGTTTTTCTGTGCATTGCAATTTTTAAATGTAAGAATATTTATAGGAAAAGTCCACACTTGACACTTGAGTATTAACCAAACTGAGTCACTTATCTGATTAAACAAATTGCACCTTAAATCGATACCTAAGTGAGGTGTTGTAAATAAAACTACTGTCGCTGTACGGTGACATATTAATTAATATCGAACAAGATTGATTGATTGTTTGAATAAATAGACCAAATTTAAAACGATAATTTAGGAATTAACATTGATGTTGAATAGAAATTAATTTCATATTGATGATATCACCATAGCAGATCTTTGTTGTCAAAGGGTATGCGGCCTGTACATGGTCACCGGCCGGTGTGCCGATAACGAACCGAGCGTCTCATTATCGGTCAGGTGATGACGTTATGTTGTTTGGAACACCCCGTTCTATGTTCTACACTCTTAGAACAAATGTGTATAAATACTACACAATATGTGTTACATTTTATCTTAAACAAAATTGTGTAGAAATGCAACATGACATAAATATGTCGGTGGAATATTCTCAACATTGAATATGAGTGAATATGTGAGTATTTTATATTTAATAGATGAGATATGTTCTATTTGAGACATAAACCTCGTAAAAGCTGCCATAATACAAAATTGGCAGCTGCTTTAAAACTTTGTGCTACACAATTATGTGTTGTTCAGTTTTTACACAAACATAGTGTATAACAAAGTTTAAAGCTGCTGCCAATTGCTTGTTCTGTGGTAGCCTTTACGAGTTGTGTGTCTCCAATATAACTCATTTCATCTAATAACAATGATACACTCACATATTCAATCATATTCAACGTTGATGATATTCCACAGACACATTTAATAAATATATGTCATGTGTCATTTCTACACAATTTTGTTTAAGATCAAATGTAACACATTTTGTGTAGTATTTATACACATTTGTTCTAAGAGTGTATGTTAATGACCAGGAGAACGCCATGCAAAGTGATATTAATATCCATTAGCAATAATCTATAATTTGATTTTAAATCACAAAATTGGCCACCTTATGTAACAGCACGAAAATATCTGCAAGAAAATATCAGGTACCCCTTTCTTGCTGAAATTATTAAGCCCGTGAGAACGCGGCGGTTTTCGATGGCTCTGATTGAGCTCAATCTGAACAGTATTAATCGTGCTGGTTAGTGTAAACATATTTTATTGCATAATAATATCGCAACGGGATTGAGACACAAGTTTTACAACTTACAAATGGTCTCTCTCCCCACATAATTGTATTACACAAAATGAACATAAAATATAATCACACACAAACATTATAATTCATATGTACAACATCTTTTCACTTATAACAATATAATGATATAATCCCGAGTATGACAATAACGGTGGATATTTCTCTTTATGGGGGGGGGGGGGTGGTTCGTCCCGTGGGTCGGTGGCTCAGACGAGTCTTCGCATTCTATATATGTAGTGATAATACAACATGTTACATTTGCAGCGTAGGTTTGCACATCAATGTGTTTAATAAAATTTGAACCGCGATGTCGAGGTTATGTATAATTGAACAGCCCTAAATATGTTCCGGTTTTGTGTACTATTCAGGTTAGTATCTCCAAGGAGGAGTTTCTCGAGATTAATAGTTAGTACACCAATGGTAGCGAGTTGGTGAAACAACAAACATCGTTGATCTGTGTAAAATGGACAAACAAAAAAAATAATGATTTGCTTCTTCGGCCGGGTGACCACAACGACAGCTTGGGTTGTCCGATATGAAGTTAGAAAATTTGTCACCGTTTAAATCGCTACAGTAATTTCGAAGTTTGCAATGAATGATGTTTATCGCGCGATTTCCGAAATTAAAATAGTCTGGTGACACAAGAACTGGATCAGTCGTTAGGTATTTTGTTTTTAAAATACTAATGGAAGATGATTCTTTTATTTTATTTGACAGGGTATTCCATTCCCTAGTTGTATTTGGGAAAAATGTGTGTTCAAAATGGACAGTTCTTTTGAATGTGTATGGAGGAAAACTTGTTTTATCTCTAAAATCATATCTAGCAGCTGATTCTGGGCGGGTGGGTAAGAGATTGTTGAGATATTTAGGGGGTCTTGTTATTAGTTATTCTGTACATGATATTCATTCTATGAGATTTCCTTCTGTTTGTTAACGTTTGCCACCCCAATTCTACTAGCAAGTTTTTCACAGGAACGGATCGCGTGAGACCTGTAACAATTCGACCCGCGTCCGCTTGGATGCGATCTAATTTTGAAATTACATTTGCTGGGGCGGAGTCCCAGACAACGTCAGCGTAATCCATCAGGGGCAATATGTACGCTCGATAAATTGTGTCTAAGGTTTTCCTATTTAAAGAAAATTTCAATTGTCTTAAATATGCAAGGCGGCCATATATTTTCTTTGATAACTCATTGATATGTTTGTCCCAGTTTAGGTCACTCTGTATATTCAAGCCAAGGTGTTTGTGTGATTCTACTTGGGTTATAGGTTCACCACTGAGAAAAAGATGTATGTCAGGCTGTGCACCGGTATAAGAGAATGTCATGGACTTAGTTTTACTACTATTGAATTTTACTAGCCATTGATTTGACCGTTTATCTATGGCTTTAGGATCAGTATTTACACCGTCCTCAAGGTCCTGGAGACTTCCATTGCTAGCAGTGAGGCAAGTATCATCCGCGTACATTCTAGTGAAAGATTTAATATTTTCAGCGAGATCATTAATATATACCAAGAATAAGAAAGGGCCAAGAATATATCCCTGGGGGACACCAGCGAGTATCTTTTTATATTCTGAAGACGTGTTATTTACCATCACCCTTTGTTTTCGATCTGAGAGATAGTCATTAATGAAAGCAAGAAGTGGTCCGGAAATTTCACATCGTTCAAGTTTATATACCAGTCCCTCGTGCCAGACCCTCTCGAATGCCTTAGATATATCACAAAATACAGCACATGTATGCAGTTTATTCTCGAGGGCCTGGCTAAGGGAATGGTTAAGTTCTAACAGTTGGAATATAGTTGAATGCCCAGGAAGGAAACCCGATTGGAAATCGTAAAAGAAGCCTTTGGTCTCGAAATGCTTAAAAAGATATTTAAGAACAACTTTTTCAAAAACTTTCGCCAGTGTCGGCAGTAAAGAAATCGGTCTGTAATTCTTAGGATTTGAGCGATCGTCATTTTTAAATATTGGAATCACATTAGCTTTTTTCCATTCATCGGGGAATTTACACTCTTTGAGACATAATTCGAAAATAATTTTTAGGGGCTGAACGATGGCATATTTTGTTTCAAGAAGCATTCTTGCACTTATTCCATCGTGACCGTGTGCCTTGTTAGGTTTAAGAGATGAAATAGCTTCCAATATATCTTCGGTCTTTACAGGCACATTACTAATGGTGGGGGGAGGTACAGCCTTAATAATGTTTGGTTTGGCGGTGGGCAGCGCGGAGTTGCCGATAAAACTGTCATTTAACAGAGTTGCCTTCGATAAATCGTCGACAATAATTTGTGCTGGTTAAAGTGAACGAACGATCGGTATATGGAAACTATGCTCACAATTTCCAGAGGAAAATTTTATATTCCTCTTGATCGGTCGTGTAATCGCACATACAGCTTTCGGAGAAAATGACACATGCAAACACTGTTTAGCGACCTACTCATGTGTAGTATCTAGTTAGATTGCCCGTCATATTGCTACATATTCGGAATGACATGTGGTACCACGTCATTGACCAATATGGCATTGAATGTTTCCTCTACCTAGACCCCGTTTGCAGCTACTGTCTGCCCTTCTGGGATCGCCACCTAGAGATCTCGCTCTACTCTCAGATAATCACTCTAATCTGTCTCGCTTGCGCGTCAGGGCAACAGCATTTATGTGGAAACGGTTTCATTTTGATAATGGTTAACTAAAGTGATCAGCGTTAATTTTCTATTAATACATTTACAGTTAGTTGGTAAATTATCTCTGTCACAGCATTGGCCAATTCAGTACCATGCACCGTTCCGCCAAATATGTATATATTTCAAATTACCCATATTTTCCTATATGTGTACGCTGTTAGAACAGTTTACGTACTATACATTTCACATAGACTCACTTCAACGGACATCAATGAATCTTAGTATTCTCCCGGATGCATGGTCACACAAGCCATACCTGTATGTGTGTATACATATGTATGCGTATTTATATATATATATATATATATATATTTATATATATATATATACATGTGAATGTGTATATACATATGCTTGTGTGTATGTATATATATACTAGAAGGTGACCCGACATCGTCCGGGCTTTGACCTTGAATTGTCCATTTTGAAGGTCAAGGTCAAGTGTGTTCACGATTTGACTAGTCCAAAACACTGCCCGGACAAAAGTACCCGACAAAAGTGCCCGTCGAAATCCATCCGGTTTTACCCGATTTGACCTTGAATTGATCATTTTGAAGGTCAAGGTCAGGTCAGGGGTCACGATTTGACCCGTCCAAAACACTCAGTGGACAAAAGTAACCCTATGTATAAAATTTCGTCGAAATCCCATCAAAATTGGCGATTTGACCTTGAATTGACCCGATTTCAAAGTCAAGGTCACGTCGCACGGGCAAATGAATATGCTTATGAGACTCCCCATAGGAAAGTACCCCCACATACCAAGTTTCATCGAAATCCCGTGATATTCGGGCGTTTGACCTTGAAATGACCCGATTTCAAGGTCAAGGTCACGTCGCACGGGCAAATTAATAGGTTTATGCCTCTCCCTGGCCGAAGGTACCCCAACATACCAAGTTTCATCGAAATCCCGTGATATTCGGGCGTTTGACCTTGAAATTACCCGATTTCAAGGCCAAGGTCACGTCGCACGGCAAATTAATAGGCCTATTGCACTTCCCGGCCGAAAATACTCCCACATACCAAGTTTTATCGAAATCGGCATGGCTTTCTGTAACCTGAAGATCAGCAGTAGCTGTGAAAGGCCTTGTTACAATACAATAATGTTTTTCTAAGCCATGCTTTCAATTTATTCTTATATACAACTGTACGCATGCTAATATTCATGCCATACAACTTTCACAATTATCCAAACTCTGGAGTTATCTCGCTTGCACTTCAGATAACCTTTTTAACATAGTATAACCTTTTTAAACACAGTATAAAACGTCCCGCTTCAGCTCAACGAGAATTATTCCATACTCTTTATTTCCTCATACGGCCATGTCTCATATATGCTTTGGTGTATTTAATCTTATATACATGCACATACAAATGTGCATATATAGGTTCCTGACCGATACATATGTATACATATATGTGTGTTTTTGTGTGTGGGTGTATATATATACTAGCAGGTAGACCCGACTTCATCCGGGCTGTTTCCCTTCTGCTTTCATCCGGACTTCAGATACCAATTTTCAAAATAGCTGGTTTTGAAAACCTCCGTGGATCTAACATCGAAATCCGTCGAAAAGCGTGATTTGACCATGAATTGACCATTTTGAAGGTCAAGGTCAGGTCGGGGTCACGATTTGACCCGTCCAAAACAATCCCCGGACAAAAGTACCCCTAGGCATCAAATTTCGTCGAAATCCCGTCGAAAGGCGCGATTTGACCTTGAATTGACCATTTTGAAGGTCAAGGTCAGGTCGGGGTAACGATTTTACCTGTCCAAAACACTCCCCGGACAAAAGTAACACTAGGTAACAAATTTCGTTAAATCCCGTCGAAAGGCACGATTTGACCTTGAATTGACAATTTTGAAGGCAAGGTCAGGTCGGGGTCACGATTTGACCCGTCCAAAACTCACCCCGGACAAAATTACCCCTAAGTATCAAATTTCGTCGAAATCCCGTCGAAAGGCGCGATTTGATCTTGAATTGACCATTTTGAGGTCAAAGTCAGGTCGCAGTCACGATTTGACCCGTCCAAACCATTTCCCGGACAAAAACACCCATAGGTATCAAATTTCGTCGAAATCCCGTCGAAAGGCGCGATTTGACCTTGAATTGACAATTTTTAAGGTCAAGGTCAGGTCGGGGTCACGATTGGACTCATCCAAAACACTCCCCGGACAAAAGTACCCCTATGTATCAAATTTTGTCGAAATCCGTCCGGCAGTTTTCCCGGCCATTGCTAACAAACAGACAGACAGATATAAGTCCCAAGTTATTTATTAGACTAGCTGGTGGGCCCGACTTCGTCCGGGCTGATTCCCCTCTTTTGACCTTGAATTGACCATTTTTAAGGTCAAGGTCAGGTCGGGATCATGATTTGACCCGTCCAAAAAACTCCCCGGACAAAAGTATCCTAGGTATCAAATTTCGTCGAAATCCGTCCGATTTACCCAATTTGACCTTGATTTGACCATTTTGAAGGTCAAAGTCAGGTAGGATCATGATTTGATCTGTCAAAAACACTCCCCGGACAAAATTATCCCTAGGTATCAAATTTCGTCGAAATCCGTCCGTTTTACCCGATTTGACCTTGAATTGACCATTATGAAGGTCAAGGTCAGGTCGGGGTCACGATTTTACCCGTCCAAAACACTCCCAGGACAAAAGTATCCCTATGTATCAAATTTCGTCGAAATCCGTTCGGCAGTATTCCCGGCTATAGCTAACAGACAAACAGACAGACAAACAAACAGAAGTCCCAAAATATATATTAGACTAGCCGATGAGCCCGACGTTGTCCGGGCTATTCAAAAACCAAATTTCAAGTCGATACTCCACCCGTTTCCTAGATCTCGTCTGCGCATGCGCGAAGCTGGCGTCGCACGGTCTCGGCGACCCGATAAAATTCGTATTCGGGGCAAGATACATTCACATATCAAATTTCAAGTCGATAGCTCCACCCGTTTCCGAGATCTCGTCTGCGCATGCGCGAAGCTGACGTCGCACGGGCTCGGCGACCCGATAAAATTCGTATCCGGGACAAGATACATTCACATACCAAATTTCAAGTCGATAGCTCCACCCGTTTCCGAGATCTCGTCTGCGCATGCACGAAGCTGGCGTCGCACGGGCTCGGCGACCCTATAATATTCGTATCCGGGGCAAGATACATTCACATAGAAAATTTCAAGTCGATACCTCCACCCGTTTCCGAGATCTCGTCTGTGCATGCGCTGCACGGGCGCAGCACGGGCTCGCCAATACGACAACGTCCACCGCCTGGTCAAACTACGCACACGTACCACGTTTAGTCCCGATTGGTCGAGAATCGTAGATTTGTATAAATGACAAACAAACATACAAACAGACAAACAGAGGTCTTCAAAATATATCCGGGGCAAGATACATTCACATAGCAAATTTCAAGTCGATAGCTCAACCCGTTTCCGAGATCTCGTCTGCGCATGCGCGAATTGGGTGCCGCACGGGCTCGCCAATACGACAACGTTCACCGCTTGGTCAAACTACACACACGTACCAAGTTTCGTCCCGATCGGTCGAGAATCGTAGATTTGTATAAATGACAAACAAACATACATACAAACATACAAACAGAGGTCTTCAAAATATATATGAGACTAGCCGATGAGCCCGACGTTGTCCGGGCTATTCAAAAACCAAATTTCAAGTCGATAGCTCCACCCGTTTCCGAGATCTGGTCTGCGCATGCGCGAAGCTGGCGTCGCACGGGCTCGGCGACCCGATAAGATTCGTATCCGGGGCAAGATACATTCACATACCAAATTTCAAGTCGATAGCTCCAACCGTTTCCGAGATATTGTCTGCGCATGCGCGAAGCTGGTGTCGCACGGGCTCGGCGACCCGATACAATTCGCATCCGGGGCAAGATACATTCACATAGCAAATTTCAAGTCGATAGCTCCACCCGTTTCCGAGATCTCGTCTGCGCATGCGCGAAGCGGGCGCCGCACGGGCTCGCCAACACGACAACGACGACCGCCTGGTCAAACTACACTCACGTACCAAGTTTCGTCCCGATCGGTCGAGAATCGTAGATTTGTATTAATGACAGACAGACAGACAGACAAACAAACAAACAAACAGAGGTCTTCAAAATATATATGAGATATATATATGTGTGTGTATGTGTGTGAGCGTATATGTGTATGTGCATATGCAAGTGCATGGTCATGCCTGTATATGCACTCAGATATGTTCGTATTTGTCTCTTTGTCAGTCTGTCAAATTATATAACCCTGTATATTTTATAGCCAAATTCCTGCATGCTGGATGTATTTATGTTCTCAATTTATTTCTAATGTTTATATATATGCTCTTCATTATATGGAGGAATAAAGATATATATATATATATATATATAAAAGACCTTATATATAATGAGAAAGTGTTCACCAGTTGGAAATTTCATATCTGATACAATATTACACCAACAATGGGTTGAAATTGCTCTGGTGGTCTGAATTTCCAACGAGTAATGTATGTGGAATTTGTTGTTTTAGACCAACATTTGCATTTCTTCCTACTTTTGGGCAAAATATTGGTTTGAAATTTCCTCTAGGTCCCTCCCTCCCCGGTGTCCAGTAAAAACTCAAGTAAAAAAAAAGGCATATGAGGAACCAAGTGGGAAATTCAAATGCGAGGGAATGGATGCAAATTGAATTATGTGATCTTGGGAGTTTGGCCTGGTTCAAGGGAAGGGGTGCAGTTGGAAATCCCACATGGACACCCCCCGTCAACGGAAGGCTCTATAGATATACGCCCCTACACATATATCCAGCGATTCTTGCAACCCATCTCAAATGGAATAACAAAGTCAGTTTTTGAAACAGGCGATACTATTGATGGATCATAACTCGAGTGTGTGAACGGTTACCAGCGTATCCATTAGAAATTTGTAATGGATACCGATGACTACCAATCAATGTGAACACATATCACCAAACAGGCGATAACATACCAGTTACTGTACTATTTTTTTCATTGGTTAAGTAAGTCACATGGGTCACACCTGATATTTTCTTGCCCGTCATGTGGACGCGCCATTATAGTGCAGCAGCTGGGACCGGATTTGGGTCTTATTTTTCGAGTTCAACCATGTGGAAGAGTAACAAACTGAATTATGTATCAAAATGTCCGTATTGATACAGCGATGTTGACTTTTCGTGTAATATTGTACGATTTCTTATTTTGGGGTAAAATATACTTTTTCGTAAGCAAACCAGTAAAACATGGTATCAGCTGCCTAAATAATATTTACATCTATTTTTGGATGGGAACACAACTAAACAAACGAGGTTGGACATGTTCATATTTTGTAAGAATTTTGGAGTATTCCAATGTTTGATGATACCCCGCCCGT
The DNA here is from genome assembly GCA_032622095.1 of Siphonodentalium dalli. Lineage (NCBI taxonomy): Eukaryota > Metazoa > Mollusca > Scaphopoda > Gadilida > Siphonodentaliidae > Siphonodentalium > Siphonodentalium dalli. The sequence goes on from CP136063.1 coordinate 142,866,653, forward strand.
TTGGTCTCATTTCAGGAACGATAACTCTATCCGAAGTACACGACCAATATTCTCAGCAGTACTCCCGTTGGTGTTAGTCTAGACAGCTTGACCTATATTCTCCGCCCACGCATTGCATCATGGTCTATGTGTGTATACCGGTTGGGTATGTCCAAAAAAATTCAAAAACTTCAAAAATTTCAAAAACTTCAAAAAGTTCAAAAAGTTCAAAAATTTCAAAAACTTCAAAAATTTCAAAAATTTCAAAAATTTCAAAAATTTCAAAAACTTCAAAAACTTAGGATTTAGTCAAAAATATGGCTTGTTGCCATTCATCGAAAAGCTATGGGGGTACGGTGGTGAGCGCCACCGAAAAAAGCAAGTGAGCGAGGGAAAAAAGAGAAAAATAACATGAGAAGTGGTACATAGTACAATTTATTATATTAACTATTCACTGTCACTTTCGTCCGAATTGTCATCACTTTCGTCAGATGTGTCATTTGTTTCGTCCATGAACTTTTCTAGCAATGGTCTGTACTTTAATATTGACATTTTCACTGCATCACGATCTTCAAAACCATTCTTCATATATTTCTCCACTTTATCCATGACACTGTTATGCAGAGTACCATTGCGCAGCCACATATTCTTTATTATTGTCCAAGCATAAACATTCATAAATAGCCTCATGCCTTCAGTTTTAAGATCTGTACTTTTAAGGTCCTTGTCAGCTTGTACTTTTGCCTCTTTTTCTGTCGAGCCATTTTCCATATACGTTTCCACGTTATCACTCCATGCTTCTTGTGCTTTATCTCTACTCTCATCACACAAACTTTTGAAGTATTCATCTTCATTCGATTTAATTTTCTTATTCTGACTATCATCCGTGTCCTCAGTTAATTTTCGTTTTAACTTATTTTCTTGACACCAGTTTTTTACGTGTCTCTGGACATCATGCTGATCTTCGAACAAAAGCCCACAGTCATTGCAAGGGTACGACATGTCTTCTCGAATGCCTATGTTTTTATGGTTTTCTTTATTAATTTCATTGATCTCACCAGGTGTCCTTATGTCCTTAGTATAGCCATTATGTTGACCCTGGGGCACAATATAATTATATGTCATGCACTCCCGTTGACCAGGGAGATATCTGTCATCATATTTCATCTCATTCCGTTGATCCGGGCTATTGTTGTCATCACATTTCACCACATTCTGTTCATCTGGGTGCTCGCTGTCCTTATGGAGATTATATTTCATGCCATTCCATTCACCCATATGTTGGTTCTTGTCCTCTTTTAGCACATTCTGTTGCAGCCGTATTGTGTCCGGGGTTGCGGCTTTTAAATCCACCAGTAGGTAACCGTACGGTTCACTCGTCGCTTCCGAAAACTCTCGCATCATACGTTGAGGGCATTCAGGATACATCTGTCTTGATAATGTTGAAATTAAACTGCGGGTCAGTCCTAGTAAAGCGCACGTCAACGCCGCCGGCGGCGGCGGCGGAGTATGCGGCGGCGGCGGCGGAGTATGCGGCGGCGGCGGCGGCGGCGGCGGCGGCGGCGGGCGGCGGCTGTTGATACAAATGTCAATGCAATTATGAGTGATTTCAATATGCACAATCTATTGTATAGGTAAAAAATTGGCGCGCGTGCGGCCCCATCACCCCCTCTTAAAACTGAAGGCATGAGGCTATTTATGAATGTTTATGCTTGGACAATAATAAAGAATATGTGGCTGCGCAATGGTACTCTGCATAACAGTGTCATGGATAAAGTGGAGAAATATATAAAGAATGGTTTTGAAGATCGTGATGCAGTGAAAATGTCAATATTAAAGTACAGACCATTGCTAGAAAAGTTCATGGACGAAACAAATGACACATCTGACGAAAGTGATGACAATTCGGACGAAAGTGACAGTGAATAGTTAATATAATAAATTGTACTATGTACTACTTGTCATGTTATTTTTCTCTTTTTTCCCTCGCTCACTTGATTTTTTCGGTGGCGCTCACCACCGTACCCCCATAGCTTTCCGATGAATGGCAACAAGCCATATTTTTGACTAAATCCTGAACCGCCGCCGCCGCCGCCGCCGCCAATTTCTTTGCATGCCATAGTATTATGTAGTTGCCGCCGCCGCCGGTGGCGGCGGCGGCTGGTCGAATCGCATATATAAGAGAATGCATTGGCACAGGATAAAAAAATCCCGACTTCCGACTGGATTTGATATGGCGGGTCACATTTATGACTAAATCCTGAATTTTGTTTAATTTTTGAAGTTTTTGAAGTTTTTGAAATTTTTTGAAGTTTTTGAAGTTTTTGAAATTATTGAAATTTTTGAAGTTTTTGAAATTTTTGAAATTTTTGAAGTTTTTGAAAACTTTGAAATTTTTGAAATTTTTGAAATTTTTGAAGTTTTTGAAATTTTTGAAGTTTTTGAAATTTTTTGGACATGCCCAACCGGTATACACATAGACCATGTGCAATGCGTGGGCGGAGAATATAGGTCAAACTGTCTAGACTAACACCAACGGGAGTACTGCTGAGAATATAGGTCGTGTACTTCAGATAGAGTTATCATTCCTGAAATGAGACCAAACGGGCGGGGTATCATCAAATGTTCTAGGGTTCGTTTTTGGGGTAAAAATCGCTTATTGGCGAAATAAGAGAAAACTCCGGAATTAACAACATGATATGCATCATTAATTCATTCCATTATAAAAAAATTCCCAGTTTTATTTGTTAAAAAAATAAGTGTTAAATGTAAGTAATAAATTAACAGGGCGTTGTTAGAATAAGGCAGGTTCTATGGTTACCAGGGTGATTACATTTGAACAAATACTCTCAGTGAAAATTGGAATTAAGTATTCTGAGTAGCACCCCCTATATATCTATATATGTCGTATACATGTACATTTATTAGCAGTGAGTAGATCAGCACTTATTTCAATTTAATCAAGATGAATTATGTATCAAAAGTTTCATATTGATAAGGAGATACCGGTGTTGCCTTTTTGTGAAATGTTGTACAATTTCTGATATTGGGGAAAAATAGGACTTTTCATGAATCAAACCAGTGAAAAATAGATCCGGCTACCTAAATAACATTTACGTCTATATTTGGATGGAAGTGCTACTAAACAATAGAGGTTGGACATGTTCACATTTTGTAACAGAATTTTGGAGTATTTCAATGTTCTAGGTTTCGTTTTTGGGGCAAAAATCGTAAAAACATTATGAGAGATGAGAATTCTGGATTACATCACAACATGATAATTAATGCATCATTAATTATTATGCATGCCATTTTATAAAAATTCCCAGTTTCTTTTGTTATCAATTTAGGTATAAGTAATAAGTATAACAAGGCATTGTTGGAGTAAAGCAGGTTCTATGGTTACCAGGGGGTATTTTGTAATAATAAAATCAGTGAAAACTGAAATCCAGCCATTTGAAAACACACCCTACCTTTTTTCTATAAATTAACTGGCAGCTTATTCAAATTGATTATGTGGAAGAGTAACAAGATGAATTGTATATCAACATAATAGTCTTGATAGAGCGCAAAACATGCATATGTTATCTTCTTGTGAATTGTTGATTTTATTTTTGGTAAAATAGGCTTTTTCTTAAATGGAACAGTAAAAAATAAATAAGAAAGTGTGATCATCTTCACATATTGTAACATAATTATCGGGTCCGTCAAGTCTCTGGGGTTCGATTTTGGGGTAAACATATCTTTTTTGGGTGAAACATGAGAGAATTATGGAATTATCACAACCAGATAGTAAACACAACTGAAGACATTTGTTATTATAGCAATTTCCAGTTTTATCGAGATATAGTTTAAGACTTTGATATAATTAATAAATATAACAGTGTGCTGGTGGACATATATAGTCAGGTTCTGATGTTACCATGGTAATATGCTTTTAATAATAAATAAAAGATCGACCGATCACAAAGTACCCCGACACGGTGGCTAACTGAAGGAATGGCTATGTTCAGAATAAAAGTCATCATCGGGGAACTTCAAATATTCTGTGCCAAATAAAAAATAATTGACCAGAAAAGTTAATGTTCAAAATTCCCTCATATTGTTGTACTTTTTGTCGTATCATGGTACCATGTAAAATAATCTTGTATCGCATCCACATCTGTTATCATTATATATTTTTTTTTATATGCATATATTATTGCACTTATCACCACATTTTACAGACTGCAGACTGGACTTGCTGCATTCCGCAAGTTAAGAAGCTTGTCATATATTTATATCATATTTATGGAGGGACAAACTCAGTATGAGTGTTCATTGAATAGGCACTTTTAGTGCTCTCAATATTTTCTGTAAAGGACAATTTGAATAAATTGTGTATATTGGTGTTCAGATAAAGGATATCAAGGCCTCTTCGCTTGATTGCATCAGAAATCATCGCTGATCTGGATTTGAACCGGCTTCGTCATCGCTCAATTGCGCATGCAACATACACGGACATGGTGATGGTACATTTCATCCTGTTGCTCTGTTTTCATTCTTGGAAATCAACAATTCCCCAAGAATGCGTTATAATTTGGGGGTATCAGTTGTAATGATTCATTAAGATCGCACAAATTGGCAAGAATCTTTTCTCCAAACAGAATGCTATTAATGAGTAGTTCAGGCAAACTTGCAATGAAAATAACTTTATGTTATAAAACGGTACCCTGAAATCACAGAGGGTCATACTGTCCTTGGATTGTATGAAGGGTAGTCTGATAGTAGCTTTGACCATTGCCCGGCGAGTTATCTATCATCTACAGGCTAGAGTCTTCCAACTAATTTAAGTTGATTTTTGTAAAATTGTGGCTAAATTTGACCCTCAATTGTAAAACTACGGGTTTGTGTATTTCAACGGAAATTCGTGAGATGAAGCAACATGAAACATTCATATACTTTGGCAATGATGCGGCCACAAAAATTATAAGTTGTCTGTTTAGTTTTTTAACAACATCCTCTTATGAATATCATGCCGGATTTATACCACATGGGAATGGAATTTTGGATTTCGACATCCAGACGCCATATGTCTCGACGAGAAGTCACCACGTTAGAAGAAATCAGTCTGAAACATAGTAGACAATCAAAGAACCAAGCAAATAAGCCTATATATGAAGAACCTGGCATATAACAAGCATGCTCTGGTAATCATTTATGTAAAACAAAAAATCAAGTGCAACGCCAAGCGTGGTATATGGCCCCGACACTCAGTTTAGAGAGTGGGCAATACGAAATATTTGTATGGATGGAGAATTAGTTTTTATTTTTTAAACCCAATAAGTGGGTATCTTTCCCCCTTAATCTGGGCTATCAATACACCAAAGCGCAACCAAATCCAATGATCCATGCACATGTTAAAACCTGAAATGTTCATAGGGAAACAAAATTCAGAATATCAAACAAGGGCTTCAATAAATTTAAAGTCAAACTAGGGCCGTAAATGTGGTAAAATGAATAGAAGAAGATTGTAGTAAGTCGTGATCCTTAGGATATGATATTTTATTTCACAATACAATATTTTACTACATTATAATATAAGTGAATTTATATTCGTATAAGTATTGTGTGGAGTGCATTGACCTATGACGGCCGTCTACACGGCACCGCTGACTGACAGAATAAATCAATAATGGCTTCATTAATAATTTGAATATTTCACTATAATTTTCAGATTAAATTAATATTTATATTGGATTTAGATATAGATATGGATTCCAGCAAATAAACAAATATGTTTTAGATGTATGGATAGAAATGGATATGAATAAATATGCAACGTTCAATTTTCTCAATAACAGGTTTTGGAGTATGTTTTGGCTGCATTTATTACTAAGGGAATTTAACAAGACTTTAATCTCACGCTATATGAAGTCTGTTGATAACAGTCGTTTAGAACAACAATCATCAGTTCTTTAAAAATCGCCAGTGTGTGAACAAACCCCAGCGCGCTAACTTATGAATAATTTATATGACTTTATTTCCTCCGTAAACGAAGATATAGTGTATAAAATCACATACACATTATTACATAATTAACATAATTATACATTAAACATATTCATTGGCATAATGTGCGTGAAAAAACAATATATCGAAAATGATTTGAGTATAATTCGCGACGAATAACAGCTATATACAATTGATTGTGGTTGCATAATACAAGTATGCGTCTACATGTTCATTATACATAGCAATTACACATATGATGTACAGTCATAGAGATATGGATATACAGTCGTATGTCACGCGTACGTATATATCATTTTAATACAGAACTATGGAGGTACAGGCATACATGATGATATCCTATCAACATATGCTTTCCACAGTCGAATAAGCGAGTTGCCAATCTCGACCGGAAGCGCCGCCATTTTGATATGACGTATTTGTCCCTCATGTTTTTCCAGCGTCGTTATCTTGTTTTCGATTCGCGATGCCTGCGTTTCTGTTAGATCTTATTTGTCTCTGGTCCCTGTGTGTTAACAATAATTTGGTGGTTATTTTAATCTATAGTACAACAGAGCACAAGGGTTTTTTTTAGACAGGAATATAATAATAACTAATATATACGGTAGTAAAATGTACAATTTCCGTGCATGTGCTGAATATATTTCTCTCTATCTCTCTCTTATAGAATATAGGAATGGTCGACAACTATTAGACCATGTCGTTAATTTCTACTCTGGCTACGCACGTAGAGATTATATATTCCACCCGTTTAAAATATGGGAACTTTGTTATGTTCTGGTGGGGAACTTCATAGCATTCAACACACAAAGCAGGGAATATATGTCTTTGTTAGTATACATGTTCCATGATGATCTATTTCACAGTAGGGATCATGGTATCAATTTCAGATTACATGATTTGTTTACCACTTTTGTGAGTCGATATCGCAATAAACATTGCATTGATTAGCCGGAAGAAAGTCCACGACTGCAAGGGGTGCACACCAGACTTGGCTCAACAATTTTACATACTTCATGCATGTAATCTCGAGCTGGGACATATAGTTACTGTAGAATACCGGTACATTATTATTACCGAGGAACAGCTAGGTATTACCTGATAAATATATTATAGCTGCAATGTTTTTGTCAATGTTATAAACTTCCCGGGCAGAACATGGACGTGATTTGAACTGGTGAATTATTATCTCTATACGGATGTAGTCAGAGTAGAGATTCATGACATGCAATGATCTAGCCAAATATATAACCTCCCTGACAAGAGTGGGGGGGGGGGGGGGGGTCTGTAGATTGTTTTTCTCCAGACACAAGATGGTGGGTGGGTGGGTCAGGGCCGGAAAAGGTGAGTGATGCAATTTAGTTTTTACGCTGAAATTTACTCATGCTGTCCTTTATTAACCGTATATGGAATATATGCATGAATATATACATATCATTTAGAGCATATTTAACTGCATGTCGGGGGGTCTATACATGGTCTTAGGATCTAATAGCGGTACAAATACAAGCATTCTGGCAGATATAACTCGAAATTGCCAATGGAATTCACATCAGATTCATTCCTTGGGTGTGAATTAAGTAATATTGTGTGTATTGTGGTGGTGTGGTGACTGATTGGAGGTCCAGGGCCAGTCAGTATGCGGCTATAAACTATGGTTTGGCGTCTGGAAGGACGAGTTGGCACTATACGTGGATTAAACCCCATGTTTACATTTTGCATTATAATTATAATTACTTCGTCTGTATATAGTACCGTATATACGTCTGTCTCTCACACTGGGATAACAATTTTACGGGGCTAAAGCCATATTATGGCTGAACGGTCACTCTCACCAAATAAGCTGCTGAAAGGTACACATGGTTTCTAAATGTGCTGAAAGGTACACAAGGGTACACAGGATTCCTGGTCGGCACTAACACCGTTCATTAAACTGTGTTTCTGAAAGTCTGGCAGCCATCTTCTATTCAGTCAATTGTTTTCCATTGATTTCAATGATCATTGGAACGTAAACAATTATTCTCAAACAGAACTCATGACGGTCATGAAAACTAAACGTCATTTAGAACGAGATTTAAAAAAACATGTGTACCGAGGACTAATAAAGGACCCACATAGAGTTATAAATGTGTTCTAAATGATATAGATATATGAGTCTATATAAGAATAATAAAGGACATTTTCAAAACCTGTGTACAATAATTCAGCACCTTTTTGTGAGAGTTAACCCATTCAGCCATATTATGCCCATAAGGTTCCATGACAATGATAACTGAGTCAGGTCATACTTTTATTATTAATTAAAAAAACAAATTATATCACAAGTTAAAAATATGTAAGAACAATTTAGTTGGCTAAGCTATATATCTATTCATTATAGAGGTATTAATTTGACTCCTTCATTCGCCGCCACATATAACTTACTCAATAAAACCTTCACTTATACTGACTCATGTTTGAATTTTCGATCTGCCCGATAATTTTCCCATGAATGCTGTACGATATTGAGTTTTAATGAGGTAAACTCTCAACTAACCCCAAAACAGGTTTGTCACATTGTCATGCAGCATCACCGTCCATACCATATACTTGACCTAACTGCAATCTTACTATGATAAGTGTGTTACAAAATATAATTTTAATTTTTTGTGTGTTTTCATTGAGTCCAATGACTGACAACAACATACATATACATAGACACGATAATGTCAATTTCATATTGCTTTATATAGTCGTGTATAACGGTTAGCCCGCGTTCTCAACAGTGGCAGTGCACTAACGAAATAACACAAACATGTATGTATAGGCAAACGCACTTTCTCAAGTGATATAGCAAGCACAAACTTGACAACTTTGAGTCATGTTTGGCAGAGTGCTTGCATGCATTTATACCGCTATATATTGGAACCTCAGATCATATATATACCCCGGCCCACGTGGAGTTAAATGTGTTCTAAATTGTATTTGAGTCTATATAAGATTAATAAAGGACAATGTGACTAACATTATGTGAGTAAATTTCAGTGTAGGACAACAAATTCATTACTCATTTTTCCGCCCCGACACACCCATGCATATTCATCCACCCCCACCTTGTGTCTTGTAAAATGCATGCCACGAATCGCTACTCTGATTATATCTGTATATAGATCATAATCCACAACTTCAAATAATGGGTACGTGTTCATGTTATTCCGGGTATGATGGTCCCTACTGTGAAAAAATTATCAAGGAACATGTACATTGACAAAGAAATATATTCCCTGCTTCGTTTGTTGAATGCTACACATATATATGAAGTTCCCCGTCAGAACATAACAAAGTTCCCAATGCTACGTGCGTAGCCAGAGTAGAAATTAACGACATGGTCTAATAGTTGTCGACCATTCCTATATTCTATAAGAAAGAGTGATCGAGAGAAATATATTTAGCACATGCACGACAATCGTACATTTTGCTACCGTATATAGGCTTGAAATACAAAGGCATCTCAACATAATAATTAGTTATTATTATATTCCTGTCTGAAAAAAACCTATGTACTATAGATTAAAATAACCACAAAATTATTGTCAACCCACAGAGACCATTGTTATCGCAGAGACAAATAAGATCTAACAGAAACGCAGGCATCGCTAATCGAAAACAAGATAACGACGCTGGGAAAACATGAGGGACAAATACGTCATATCAAAATGGCGGCGCTTCCGGTCGAGATTGGCAACTCGCTTATTCCCTTAGTATATAGGAATCACGGAACTAAATGGTTTCCCATAGGCGACAGTGTTAACGTTTCGGCCAAATTCACTGAATTGAAGCCTGCAGGCCATATCAGTGATGTTTACCCGGCTAGATTGGCACCAGTTGATCACGAAAATGGACGAAAAATCATAGGTCATGTGTTTACTTTTTAAAATAAATCCCCAAGTGTACGACAGGACTATCCCACAGCCAAATTTGATCTGGCCAAATCCAGAACTACAGCAGCTAGTTAAATAAATTTCCCGCTCACAAAAATCCATTCCCCCATTCATTCACCAGTTTAAATTATTCAGATATGATATACAAATCAAATAAACGCGATGTCATCCTTTAATAACGTGTCGCATGTATCAGGTGAAGGTCATTATTCAGTTACCTTCACCTTTAGCATTCCACGGTGTACTCGTTCCCCGACTCTAGAACACATTTAGCTCCCTGATTCCTATATATATGTATATGTGTAAAAGACAGCGTTTCTTACAGTATTTTATCCAAATATAGACCTTACTGAAACCAAAAATGGATTATATCGGGCAGTAGTGGTTTATTTTTTCAATATGAGGGATCCTGAAAATTTGTGTCAATCAAAATAAAGCCAAAAAATTTAGATTTTTTTTCAATTTTACTAGCTGATGCATCTCGTATAACTGAAGTATGCCCTTATATACCATAATATTACTAAATTGAAGAGGAAATGTTAATATACATTTTGAGAGGGATATCTTGTCCAATTTTAACCCTTTTCGTGCATAATTTGGCAATTTATAATGAAGATTATAATAAAGATTTACCAAAATTAACAGAAAATTTAAATTAAAAATACTTTAATAGCAATATAAAGCAACCATAAGTCAATTGAAATATCTAAACATAATGATACAACATCAGACAAAGCCTCAGGCATGAAATTTGACCAGATGACAGGGCATACTGTCTGTTTAACAAACCTGCCATGACAGTCTTGCACGACAGTAACTCTAGTGGTGATGCCATCACCCCCCCCACCACTTAGGGTGGGGCTACGATCCCCAATAAGGCTACTGGGTGCCGGAACCTTAATTAGGTCAACTGCCGCCTTTTCCCAATAGGGGGGGGGCTAACACTCCTCAAAATTGTGGGGAGGGGGACTTTAGACCATCTGACCCCCTAATGGTACCTGATGTCCATGCAAAACTCCCAGATTTATCACTTTATTTACTATCTACAGGCGAATCCATGCGTTTCTTCTTTAAATCTGTCCAAAATGTGGTCAGTATCATTTGAAAATAAGAAAATATGAAATTAACAACTTATCAAGGCGAAACGTGAAATTTCGTAAAATTCAAATTTTTTCCTATAGGAATCACGGAACTAAATGGTTTCCCATAGGCGACAGTGTTAACGTTTCGGCCAAATTCACTGAATTGAAGCCTGCAGGCCATATCAGTGATGTTTACCCGGCTGGATTGACACCAGTTGATCACGAAAATGGACGAAAAATCATAGGTCATGTGTTTACTTTTTAAAATAAATCCCCAAGTGTACGACAGGGCTATCCCACAGCCAAATTTGATCTGGACAAATCCAGAACTACAGCAGCTAGTTAAATAAATTTCCCGCTCACAAAAATCCATTCCCCCATTCATTCACCAGTTTAAATTATTCAGATATGATATACAAATCAAATAAACGCGATGTCATCCTTTAATAACGTGTCGCATGTATCAGGTGAAGGTCATTCTTCAGTTACCTTCACCTTTAGCATTCCACGGTGTACTTGTTCCCCGACTCTAGAACACATTTAGCTCCCTGATTCCTATACACAGGCATTGGACGAGATTATGCAGTCTTAGTATTCGGGTAATTTAATGTGAGGCAATTTTAGCATTTAAGGTAAGTGGCCAATCGGCTATATATTCGAAATATGTTTATCATATTATTGTACAATCAGGGCAGAATTGTTTTTGCATTCAATTTTATTGGAATACTGATTGATCGATTCTACACTCATCACTTTTTTGTAGTTTTCTCGACTCCTAATAGTTTTTGTTTTATTAACTAAGTACCAACTATTCGAAAAAGAATGTTCTGGAAGATTTTCTGAACATGTTGTTCTTGGTGTTGCTTTTGGTCTAAATGTTTCATGCGGCGGTCTGCCTGCTGTTGGTTCTTCGTTTAATACCGGATGAGTTTTTTAAGGTTCCTGGCAATCTATTATAAGTCCAATTCATGCATGAATTCTGACGTTTGGTATGTATAAATGTCACTGAATTTTAGAATGTTCACTTTTTTGAAAATGGGTTATGTGTGACTATTGTATCTAGCATTGGTTATTGTTCTAATCGCCCTTTTTTGAAAATAACATGTTTGTGGTCGTCACATGGCCCCATATGACTGTGGATAAGTGCGTAATATTGAGTTCGCACTGAGTCACCTGGAAATAACTTTTTAACTTTGTTGATACAATAAATAGCTCGAGCCATCTTAGAGCGTACAGTTGAAATATGCTTTTTAAACGTGAGATTCTCGTCGATATTAATGCTAAAAAATGTCAAGGATATTTCTTCATATATATTCCCTACTCTGTTTAGTTCAGTTGTGTTTATATATCATTTCAACTCTTTCCATTTCTGATCATTATTTTCCGAATGAATTAGCATATAATTGCATTTATTTTTATTTATGGAGAGCTTATTACAACACCAGTTGTGAAAGTTTTTCAGTTCTAAGTTTACCAGATATTCAACAAAACTTGATGTATATAGGGTTGTATCATCTGCGGATGATAATAACTTAAAAAATGTGGATACTGACATATCGTTGACATAAATTAAAAGCATTGTTGTCCGAGTATGGATCCTTGAGGCACACCACATTGAAACTTTTTTTTTTATTATTATAATTATAGATACATTTAGAGCGCATTATACAATAAATTAGTTTCAATTCGCAGACATGCCACACATCCTAAAATAATAGTAAATAGCGAATGGATAATTATATATAAAAATAACCTAACTAGAAAATACGCAAACTTAACCTAATTCTCAACCGCAGTAAAGGCAATATAAATAAATAAAAGTTTTGTATAGCGTAAAATCCACCGAAGTGCTCCAAAATGCTTGACATGTTAAACATAAAATACAATTGCAAATATAAGACATAATTTTGGAAATCAACAAAAAATGTAAAACTATAAGTGAGACGTTACTAAGAAATACAAAAGCGCATAAAATAACAAATCGAAAAAATATTTAAAAGTTACTGGTAAATTGGGGGTGGTAACATGCTAAAAAATGCTAACAGCGAAAAAAGGGGCAAAATGACAAGCTAAAACTAACATGAAAAGGAGGTACAATGGGGAAAGATCGGGAACGAGTAAAATCGAAACGAAAAATATTGATGAGACTAAGGTGCTTAATTAGTGATCCAAACAGTATAAAAGATAGAATATTATCAACAAAGAGTATTTGCATTAGTATTGTTTTTGTGTTTTTGTTTTTGGTATTTTAAGATAAAATAAAAACAGTTATAAAACACGAGATAAGTTCAGCTGGTGTTTTTCTTGGTTGATGCGCGTGACGTTAGCTTTCACCTGGTATAGCCTGGAACACCCCAGCTGACCAAAGCTACTCGCTAACGTGCTTATGGGACTTCTTCTTCGGTTGTAATTCCAGTAGATAAATTCCAGGTCATTGAATGCTTCTTGGAATAAGAATGCGCCTGACGTTAGCATTCACCTGGTATAACCTGGAACACCCTAGCTGACCAAGGCTACTCGCTAACGTGCTGGTAAACAGCTAAGTTTGAATAACATCCTGTTTTGGCAGATTGAAACATATCTCGAACAAGTGGGTTTTAAGTTTTGACTTGAATTTGGGGAAAGTAGCACATTTCAGGATGTCCATTGGTAGTTTACTCCAGTTGTTAATGGAAGTCTTTGGAAGCACCTAATTCCGTAGTTGATTTTAGGCTTCCTGGTCGTTCTGTGGATATCTTTCCACTGGTACATGATCGTGTCACACCCCCGCTTTTCAGAACAAACATGTCAGAGATGTACACAGGAACCGTATGATTTAGCGATTTGAATACTATGACCGCACATTTGTATTCCATTCTAAACTGAAAAGTCATTATATGCTCACTGATCAACGTCTGTGTTATATGGTCATATTTGCTTTTGTTGTCGATAATTCGTGCACAGTTGTTGATTAAGATATCGATCCGGTGCATATTCTCCTTGGTGATATTTGTAAGCAGAGAATTTAGACTATCAACACGTGACATGACAAGCGATAAGACTGCTCGTTTTGATAGACTGGAAATGTTTCCACTATAATCTGTATATTGTCGCCTCTCTGCTAATGTTGAGTCTTTGGTTTTTATCGTTCTGTTCAACAACATGATTTAAAATGCATTACTGGGTGGATGGTGGAATGCCCCATCCTAAATCCATATTGATGTTTATAGAAACTGGCATGTTCATTAAAGAAATCTATAATTCGCTTTTGGATATATTTGAAAAACATGGAAAAATGCTGATAGTTCTAAAAGTTTTCTTTTTGTCCACACTTGAAAATCGGTATTACTCTCGAGTTTTTCATTTTCTTCGGAATAACTCCTTTGAATGATTTATAGAATATGTGCTTATGAGCTTTTTGCTGTTTCATAAATGGATGATTTCATCAATCGACTTGATAGACCATGTACATCTTTACTTGTTTTAACTTTAAATGAGTAGCATGTGAGTATTATTTTCTATTCTGTTGTTTGAATTGTTTCTAACTCATCCGATTCTCTATTGTTCAAATAGTCAGTGTAATGTGTGCTGACTTCGTCAACATTTTCACCAGTCAAGTTTCCAATTTTTGAGAAGTATTCGTTGAAATGGTTCCGCTATTTGCTTTTTATGTGTTATCTTTATTTCACCATCGATAAATGCCATTGGAGGACTATGAGGTTCACTATTTTTATTCATGTCCATGTCGCGTTCATGTCATTTTTTGCTTGTTTTATTTTCTCGCAATAATATTGTTTTTTTTCTGTTGCGCATTGTTCTCTTATATACGTGATAGTACTCTTATGTATGCATGTATATTAGCATTTGTTGGAGATTTTAATTTCGATTATATAATTTATTTTTCTCTAGTGAAGAAGTTAAAAGTCCCTGCCATCCACGGTTGGTGCTCTAAATATTTCTTTTGTATTTTAGAGGGAGCATTTAGGTATGCAGACATATACATTTCTAGAAAATGGTCATGAGCTTCATTTGCTGATTCACAGTTTAACACGTCTTCGTAACTTGATTTTGACAATGTATCCTTGAATTAGTTTATGTTCTTTCACTAAAAATTCTGAATGGTTCCCGGGACGTCTGTAATGATAATGCCTGATGTTCGTCAGACAAGTTGTTAGTGAAGATATTATAGGTTAAAGTCGCAGAGTGTTCAGTTGCCCTGGTTGGTTTCGTAATGCTATTAGTGAACCCGAGAGTGAAAACGTTATCGCGGAATGTACGCGTTTTTTCATGATTGTCGAAATTAAAAATATCTATATTGAAGTCACCTATAAGATATGCTTTACAGTTTGTTTGATTTAGTTTACCCATAATGCCATCAATATCTTTCATAAATTTGTCAATATCGGTCCTCGGAGCAGTGTTTGGTCGATATATACTGCCAATTATGCATCGATTTGGTTTGCCTGGATTAAGTTCAACAAAAATCGTTTCTATCACATGTGGAATATATATAGATAGATCAGGCCTTGTACAATATCAAAGATTTTCCCGAATAAAGAGCCCGACTCCACCTCTATTGTCATCGGTCTCTGCCACTCTCTGGTCTTGTTTTGTATTCGATATTCTGATATCCGGATAGGGAGAATTCTGCTGCGTTATTTATTTTTTTAAACTTTGCTTACTGAAATTATATCAAAGACATTTTATTTTTCTTGTGTTTCAACCAAAAGTTTTGGATTACTATAAAGGGCAAAGTCCACATGTTCGAGTTTGGCGCTCAGATTATATATTGTGAAATTCCTGAATTTCATCCAAGTTTAATTCAGCTATAGTCGACATAATTGGATGTACTGTTTCTTTGATTATAATTGACCGCACATTTATATATACATGTCCGATCACTGGAATTGTTATATTTATGAATTTTCATGGTTGAATCTGGAATAGTGTTTATATATTGCGATTTTCGTCGTGGTTCCATGTCAGAATGTGAGTCAGTCGACGACTATAATGTTATAAAGGCTGAATTGTTTTCTGTTACATTCAACAGAATGCATAATAAACAAACACAAACAAAATCTAGAATACAAACGTGTACATGAGAACTAAATAATAACAGAAAACGTTAGCAAAACACATTATTGTAATGATATTTAAAAACACATTTAGGCTCACACCTCTATGTCACTTAGCTCTTGATATTATAATTTAATCGGTCCATGGGAGGCAACTCCATTTTGCTTTGTAAGCTAGTCTATAGTAAAAATAGAAAAAAGGGAGTTGCCTACCCTGCTTTCAACTGAAAATCAGTTCACTATTATATATATATATACACACCTATACATATGCACACGATACATATATATGTACAGAATACGAGGAAGTTTCCCAATCCCTTATCTAAGACTTCGAGCGGCCATTATTCATTCCGATTTATAAAGCGAACTGTTCATATCCATTTGAAAATTAGCGGAGTCAAATAAGTATGGATTTTAACCCCCAAAAACTCTCAAATAAAACTATCAGATCTAATTATGTGTATATACGCGATAACAGCGGTCAGACCAACAGATCGAGGGGAAAAAACACCGCCATACACTGTGTAAATATGTATACGTGAAATGTAGCTTTATAACCCCCCTTCTTTCCACCGCTTCCCTCAGTTGTGAGTGCAGATAACATTTTTCATTGCTGCCGATTTCGGTTGAGCTGTGATGCCCTGCGACATAAGCATGCCCTGACAATTCCCCTTACTCCGACAGCTCACGTGCTTTTCAACTTATACAATGATAATATTGTCTAATTAGAAATATCCATCAAATGATGTATTCTACTTTGCTTTGTACACAAAAAATCACGCAATGACCATAAGAAGTACTGATAAGAATTACTAACATTTGAGGTCTGAGACACCATTTCAGGGGGCATGGTATCTTAGAACTAATGGAATTTCTTCATATTTGACTCTCTAAATGATGAAAGGAAGCCCAATGAAGCCATTATTTGCATGTTTAAAACATGTATACGGCTATATCTCAGCAGAATGCATGTCTCTGGTGAAATAAACAATAAAATATCCATAGCTGAATTTCATTTGGCTATACATGGATGCATACCATATTGCTTTTAGGTAGTTTCCACAGACTATTTTAAGTAAAATATTCATTAAATGATTTTTCTACCTTGCCCTGTATATTAAAATACATGCAATGACCATGAGAAATATTTAATTTATTGGTAGAGATGTCCATCTGATAAGAAATACTGCCATTTGACGTTTGATATACCATTTCAGCTGGCTTGGCATCTTATAAATTTGAAATAAGAGAATCTCTTCAGCTTTGACTCTCTAAATTATGGAAGAAAGCCCAAATGAAGCCACTATTTGTATGTTTATAACATATATAAGGCTATATCTCAACAGAATACATGTCTCTGATGAAATAAACAATAAAATATCCACTGTTTAATTTCATTTGGCTATACAGGGATGCATACAATATTGTTTTTACGTAGTTTCCACAGACTATTTAAAGTAAAATATCCATCAAATGATGTTTTCTACCTTGCTCTGTATATTAAAATGCATGCAATGACCATGAGAAATGTTTAGTTTATTGGTAGAGATGTCCATCTGATAAGAAATACTGCCATTCAGGGCACATTGGACCCTCAAATTTTAAATTAAGGGAATTTCTCTAAATGATGGGAGAAAGCCCAATGAAGCCACTATTAGCAAGTTTATAACATGTATAAGGCTATATCTTAGCAGAATGCATGTCTCTGATGAAATAAACAATAACATTTCCATAGTTTAATTTGATTTGGCTATACATGGATGCATACAATATGGCTTTTAGGTAGTTTCCGCAAAATATTTAAAGTAAAATATCCAAAATATAATGTAATCTACCTTGCCCTGTACATTAAAATCCATGCAATGATCATGAAAAATGTTTAATTTAGTGGCAGAGATATCCGTCTGAAAAAGAAGTACTAACATTTGAGGTTTAAGACACCATTTCATGGGACACTGTGATCTTATAAACTTATAAAGCTCCATATGGATGACTCACATATATGCTCTAACACATGGTGTTTAATGCTGCACCAGCGCAATTCCCGCCATGAGAGGGTTAAATAAATAAACATGGTTACACAAACATATTTCTTTCAAAAACCGTGGTGAGTGATTTAAGTAATATATATGGTCATATATATGGGAGGCCCTTTTCACATTTATTATTTATTTACGCTTGAGCGCAAATATTTGCGCTTAAACACAAATATTTGCGCTTAAGTGCAAATAACATCTATCATTTGGGCTTAAGCGCAAATATTTATGCTTAAAGGTACGGTTGGCCTTGGCGGTGGGTATCCTGTGAAAATATTTCCAACCGTCAAAAACCGCCACAAACAGAAAGAACATCAAAATGTAGACAGTCTTTGTCCGTATACAAATAAGAAATATCGCATAAACAGTATGTTATTGTCATATGGTTGACCATTGTTATGTAAACAAAAGCATAAAAAGTTACTTTTCTGATGTTTGTTTATATTATGATGGTAAACATAAAGAGCGTTCTTTGTGGGTGAATTCCTGATATGGAACTAATAAAGAGCGTTTATGCCATTTGTGTGTGATTAGCCAGTAGCATTGTGCTGTCTTCTGTAACACAATCAGGCTCTTGCTTAGGTACAATATAGTAGGTCTGTATGATAACATGCTGTTTACGCGATGGTCATGGTATATATGAACGAAACTGTATGCGTTTTACTGTTTTTTCTGTTTACGGTGATTGGAACAAATATGAATATTTTCGACAACCAAGGCCTCACGTGCCTTTAAGCGTAAATCATTTGCACTTAAGCGCAAATAAAAATTAATATGCATTGATTCCCCCCCTGAATTAATTTTAAATGGCACAAGCCAAAACACATCACTCAAGTCTATATAGGCCCACCATATGAGTAATCCCAGTAATCCATAGATACCTTTTATGACCATGCAAATGGTATAGATCTGTGCAGAAAATGCCTCTTTTATAAAATATACTAGATCTCTGGGATGGAGACACAAATTCGTGGGGACAGAGATGCTGATAATATGAACCTAGGGTTTCTTTCCTCTATTTCAAGGCAATAAGTACACCATATGAGGGAAGCAAGCTCACAGCAACCCCTAATTCCCATTTTGATGGCCATGGAAATGGTATATACCTGTGAAGGAGATGTCCCTTTAATCAAATATACTAGAGCTCTGGGAGTGGGTCATCACCAGGGACAGAGATGTGTTTAATTTCGTTCGCTATAACAACCGTTCCTGATCTTTTGCTTACCGCCGGCACTTGGTCACGAGGTTGGTTCGTCCATTTTGACAATTTTCAAGGTCGGAAATGAACACTTCACTTGATATGATTATTCAGGTAAGTGAACTAATAAGTAAACTGTTGAAGTGTTTTCTTTTTACGAAAAAGCTGTTACGAGTGATATACTTAATTGAACTACGATTAAAATTGCGTGATTTATTTATGTTCTTCAAATGAAATGATCGTGAATTTTACTGTCGGTGAAATATGTAAAACAAATTAGAATTCGATGATCGGGTTGTCATAAATTATTATTTGTCATGTCAAAATAGTAACATCTGATGGACTATGATTATACGGCATTGATCATTCGTATATCAATGTACCCCTCCACAATATTCGCAAAACTGGGAAACTTTGCAAAAACGGATTTTATTAAATTATAATTTGTGCTTAATTTCTATGCTACATAAAAGGAAAGTATTCCGTGAATGGGAATCTTTACTCTACAAACTCAAATTCTGGCATAAAGCCATAATTGCTGTGTATTATCGGTCGAGATTAATATGACAATAGTTGGATAACAAAAGGGTCACATTTATTGAAAATATAACTTAAAAGGCAATTGTATATAATGGTACTTCTTCATAGCATTATTTTGAACAAATGTGAACCTGATAATATTAAAATACCCATGGCATTCACACTCTCGTTATTGTGTGGCCAATTCAACACTAAGTGTACGTTCAGACGACCATGATTCAATCGTAAGTGGAGGAATCGGGCCCGACGAGATCGTGGATAGTTTGTTCACACAATTGCGATGTCATCGTACATGATTATACCGTAGGTTGAACATCCTAAAGCATGTGATTGACTACACCGGTCATTTCCTGCTACAATTTTTACGTACACACGACTGCGAATCTTGCGTCACAAGTGGAGTTAACAAACTAAGGATACGGCACAATTTCGCATCTAAAATCAAACAGTGCTTGATATTATTTTTTACCTACGATTTTGATGTGAGCATGCGCAGTCCAATTACCAGTTACTTCCTATGACGGAAAAGTTTCCACTTACGATTGAATCGTGGTCGTCTGAACGTTCACTAAGTGAATGGTCTGATGATCACGATTCAATCGTAAGTGGAAATATTTCGTTGTGGGTAGTAACCGATAGTTGTACTTTGCATGCTCACGACATGATCGCGAGTGATACAAAGTAATATCAAGCATTGTTTGATTTTAGATGCGAAATTGTGGCGTAACCTTGGTTACCTCCACTTGTGACTGAATCAGAACTGGGCGTGTCCTTAAAAATCGTACAAAGTAAATGGAAAAAACATAGGGTAGTTAATCACACGGTTAACCGCCGAAAATATACTCATCTGCGATGACATCGTAATCATGTCAACAAACTATCCATGATTTTGTCAGGCCCGATTCTTCCTCTTACGATTGAATCATGGCCATCTGAATTGCCGAGGACGCTCACATTGTTGGAAGAATGAACTTTACACTTTGTTTATAAATATGTTTGCAAATTATGAAAATACATGTATCCATATCACATACATGGATATGCAGAATATTTTTCTTCCAATTACAGAAATGCCAGATTCATTAGCCATGGTGGATGCGCTCTCGTCTTCAACATCTGAAGATGAAGATTTATTTCACACATGATTAGTCTGAGCGACGGTCCTGTTTTGCTAGACATGTGGCAATGAACAAATGACAGGTGAAATATTACTGGAAGAAGTCTGTTCACCAAAATACCAGTGGTGAGTGGTAAGCGATTTTTTGGGGACACCTGTTTTTGGGCAATGATATGCCGAAGGCATATCCCAAAGACATGTGCGAGGGAGGCTTGGGAGGTGGTATCCCACTGCTGATGGTGGGGGTCTCCCCCAGCAATTCTTTTAAAAATCCAATGCATTGAGAGCTAATCTAGAGCTCTTGGAGTCAGTATTTTGAATTTTACTGAGAGTTCACTTTGATCAAGTTTCTGAAGCATAACTTTGGAAATTTGTATTATATATGTATTGATTGGAAATGCTTATAATTGTCAGATATCTTTTTGTTCAATGGATTATGCTTATCCTGCTTGAAATGAGACCATTATTACTGTAATTCATATAATAGGCTATTTTCTAAAATTCAAGTGAGAGACACATTCATAATATACTAGTAGTACAGAAATAATGTCTTTTAAGTTACATGCAGTAATTACTAGTAGTACTAATTTCCATATTAATTATTCATTCGGTATTATGAGATCCCACATGATAACCAGGTTTACTTGATCAAATTGTCACTGTTCCTCTACTGTATTGTGTAATTTCACTTGAATTTGATTGAAATACTGAAGTCTGAAGGGTTAACTATTTTAAGTTTTCACAGATGAAAGCTAGATAAAGCCAAACATACTTTACAGTATTATTCCAACTGTTAAACTTAAGTTAAATCTTTTTGTAAACTTACATGTCTTATATCAATATATATATAATATATATATCTTGTTATGATATGAATTGGGACCTGAATTTAAAAAAAACAAATTTTTTTTTTTTTTCTTTTTCTTGGTAATTTTTTTTTTGGGCGCCTGTAAACGGTATGAAATACGGCCTGGATATGTCCCTGAATATATACCGCTATCTTCAGACTAATTGACCTTAAAACGGGGTGATACCCCATAATTACCGCAATATTACCTGCAGTATATGATATCCACCACGGTATCAAGACGGCCACTGTTGTGGAGCTACAGTACCGTATAGTTATGATACACCAAAAGATATCACACCAAAAGTTGAAAGTTAATACAACCACAAGGATCTCGTTAAACGAACTTATATATGCATGTATAAGATGAATCACTATATTGTATTTCCATGCCTGTTTGTGTAATGCCAATCAATGCGGCCTGACAACAGGCGATGGGTGGAGTTTATAAATTGACACCAGAAACAATGTCGGCAACTTCAAAGTTCATGGTGTGCCATATTTAACCCCCTACTTGTATATACTATACAAATTTTCTATCAAGCGTTCCCATGTCCCATAGAAAGTATAGTTGGAATACTATATAACGAAGGCCATCCATTCCACAGATATAAGGAAAAACGCTGCATTTTTATATGTTCATGACGCCATATGGGGTGTAACCGCGCTACATGCAGTATTAACGGAGTGACACCACATTAAGAGGTGGCCAATTACTTTGAGGCCAAAGTATTAAAAATAAACGTCTGGTTTGGGTTACATGCCAGAAAAAAATAGGGTATGTAGGTTGGCTAATCATTTTTGGACATATTCTTATGGCTTTTCATGTCTTCTGCAAGAATTTGATACATTAATTTTAAATATATTTGTATAAACTTTAATAAAAACAATGCTTTGACAGATAACAACTCATTCTGAGACATTGAAAATTATTATATATATTTTTTTAATTAAAATTTCGGAAACATCTCTTAAAAACCACGAAAAAATCTTTAAGGTAGGTAGGGAAACCCAAACTACAAGTATTATTTTTCTTTGGCCTGAGTTACAAGCTATACTGTTTGTCTGATCATAATGAAATTTGTCATTTATGTTACCGGTATTTCTCTTATTGTAATGTGTTTTAAACCAAACTCATTGCAAAAACAGTCAAACGACTTGCAGGAAAAAAAACATTTTAGTTGCGCAAAAAAAATTTTGTTGGTCCCATCAACCACCCACCCACCCCGGCATACGTGCCCGGAAATTCCCCCCTGATATGATGGCCAATATTTTTAAAGAAGTCAATTCGCAGTATACGTGGTATATACTGGTATGTGTGACATTTGACATGCAGAAGTACTAGTTTGTGCCGCTATCTTCTGGTATACATATGCTTGTATATTATACAGTATAATTTTTTCAATTCCCCAATGATTATGTCTAATTGTGTTTACTAGTATATGCATGGAAATAGAGTATTTGTGAACTCACCTAATTCAAGTAAAGATGATAAAATCAAATGTTATATTGACATTTGGGGTGCCACATGTCAGGCTTTCAAGTGTTAATTAGTATTTGGAATGCCAGTCCCCCCAAGCTGTTTAAATTGCCTTCTTAAAACCTTTACAAATATATGATATTTACAAGACCAATATGATATCATACCGGTACCTATACATGTATCTGGAATGTTTTTGGGAGTATTTTGTACAGGTACCGGCGTAACACGTCATATCCTCCTGTCTGGATATCTTCCCCCATGGGGAGTGCTATTTGCGAATGTCCTCAGATATCTCCCCGCACACCCTGGGCATTTCCCCCATGTATGACTAAAAGAAAATTCACTCATTTAAAGTGATGAGAAACGTAAATTGAACCTCACAATTGAGTTCCCTGCGTTATTCCGTGGGAAGAGTGAATAAAATAACCCCCATACACGAAATACCCAACCAGATATCAATTTGTACTAATTATACGCCTACGTAACTAACTATTTACTTTCCCTCAATCGGGACGAATAATTCCACTGTAATCGCGAAATAAATAAACTCATTGGTTGTCTTGTGCAGTCGCGGAAACACCCGAACACTTCCGACTTGGTCGGGATTGAGTCGGCTTTCGTTCTCAGAAAATGGCTTCCGCGGGGGAAGGACGTTTGCTGGAATAGCGTCACATCAGCTTTATAAAACGAAAAACAAGCGGTAGTCAATTGGGATGGGAGGGATAGAAAAGTATTTATTGCCTGAAGTCACCAACGGAAGAACATTGACCGAGTTGTGGAAAAGGATTATAATCAAAGTGGTCAGGATCGAGCAATGAACAACGGTAACAGTCGAAAATGTTACTATTTATAGAAATTTGTAATCGTTGACCGATTTTATGATCGATCTGCCGCAGGTACAGTATCGCGCAGAAAGAGTTGTCTTACATGTGTATTTCAAACTGTTTAATTACCTGTACAATGCAACATGTGTGCCATATTGCTATTCACTATTCTAGTACAGAAAATATCTGTTTGGGGACAGAGATGCTGATATTAATATCCATATGGAATTATGTTTTCTTCAATTTTTGAGTTTATATAGGCCCAAATAAATATACCATAAGATGGACTCAATCATTGACAGTTAAAATTGGATGGAAGTAAAGAAGTGTTGGGTATTTGCACTAAGTAAGCGCAATTGCTTTACGCTTAAGAGAAAATATTTGTATGCAAATAAATAATAAATGTAAAAAAGACTCCCATGCGATTTGCTCTAAACTCAAATTAACTCAGGCCATAAAACATCACTCAAACATAGGTGAGGACTCCACCCAGATCCCATACTAAGATGGATATTCAGACTGAGGAAACCAGTTGGAGTTAGGTACATGTATTTGGTTAAGCATAATTCATTTCAATTACGCTTAAGTGTAAATGAAATCCACTTAAGTGTAAATGATTTACGCTTAAGTGCAATTAGCTAATATAAAATGTGAAAATGGCTTCCCATAAGTTAATGCATTTTAAAATGTTACCATGGGCGCATGATAATATACTATGAGATGGACTCAATCATTCACAATCAGAGGGGAGTAAGGGACAGACTTGTGTAACAGTGCAATGTGCCTGTGCATGGAGTTGCGGTGCAGTTACACATGTATAAGTTTTATTTGAATGCCGGTGAGCTACATATGATTACAAGATATGTCCCCAAAAGAAGTCAATAATTATGAAACTTATCTCCATATGATAATGACTTCCTGTATATGGGAGGCCCTTTTCACATTTGTTATTTATTTCACTTAAGCTCAAATATTTGTGCTTAAGCATAAATCATTTGCGCTTAAGCGCAAGTATATGTATATCAATATATTTGTGCTCAAGCGCAAATACCTAACACTCCCTTACTTCCCTCTGATTGTGAATGATAAGAGTCCATCTCATAGTATATTATCATGGACCCATAGTAGTAGCCCTATATAATACTGAAACATTGAAGAAAAAACATTTCCATATGCACATATCAGTATCTCTGTCTCTGGTGTCCCAAGAGTTGGTGCCTCACTCCCAGAGCTCTAGTATATTTTATTAAAGGGACATCTCCTACACATATATAAACCATTTCCATGGCCATAAATATGGAATTCGGGGTTACTGGGGACTCGCTTCCCTCATATGGTGTACTTATTGACTTGAAATTGGGGGAAAACCCCAATTTTCATATTATCAGCATCCCTGTCCCCAATAATTTGTGTCTCCATCCCAGAGATATAGTATATTTTATGAAAGAGATATATCCTGCACATATCTCTACCATTTTCATGGTCATAAAAGAGATATTGGGGTTACTGGGGGGTTGCTTCCCTCATATGGTGGGTCTGTGCCATTTAAAATTAATTCAGGGGGGTGATATCAATGCATATTAATTTTTATTTGCGCAAATGATTTACACTGAAGCGCAAATGATAGATGTTATTTTGCGAAATATTTGCACTTGACCATAAATAAATAATAAATGTGAAATGGGCCTCCCATACATGAAACGCCTTATCATTATGCTATAGCGCGCATATCCTACAGGTCTGAGTGAACCACCGATCAATCAATAATAGCCCGATCGGGCTAAAATAGACCGATCAGGCTAAAATAGACCGATCGTTCTTTCACAGCCAGCATGAATCTTGGAAGTAGGCCTACTCTAAATGGTTCTTTCAAGTGAAATGGGCCTCCCATACATGAAACGCCTTATCTATATGCTATAGCTAATACTATGAATATTCTACCTGAAAATGCAACCAAATAATTTAATAATTTAGTAGAAATTTTTTTGTTACTAAAAAAATTCAATTATTTGGAAACAAAATCAGAAATTTGGATATTTTATCAATCTTAAAATTATTTTTTCCCCAAGAATTTTTAATCCTTACATGAAGTTTATGGTCTCAAAATTTGCCTTGATTTATTCCCTTGATAATAGGATAGAATATAATGTCATTCATACAATAGTTTGAACATTATTAGAAATATACTACCCCTCCCCCTAAAAAAATAAAAATCCCGAAATTTTCTATATTTTGGTATAATCCGATAAAATGTAAAAATATGTATAATAGTCATTCCTGGAAGTCTGCTGATATTGTGGTGGGTTCATTGAATAACAACATGACTTCAAACAATGTGACTATTCACTAAAATATGCAAATTTGATACAAAATTGTTTGAATTTGAGATTCATAATTTATATTTTCATTTTAAAATTTGAATACCAGAATCTCACATTGTTTTAAACAGTTCAATCATGTGTATCATCCAAAGATGAGTCACTGTCACAATTGTCCACTATATTGTCCAGATTGTATGGGTTTAAACAATTCAGCTGTGAACACAGGCGAGTGAACAATTCAAGTTGGATTTTCGACAGCTACATCTGGACGAAGAACACCTGGAACTTGAACATTTACATGTTGTGATTTCTTGAAATTTTGTTGGTAATGGCTCGGCAGTCATGAGATTCGGTGTCATGCCTCCTTCATCTTCTTTCCAACCGTAACTGGTAGGAGATGATAACTTCGGAACAGACGTGAGGGCTGCATACCACACAAATGTTTGGTATTGACTGCGGAGTAGATGTTGATGCAAACAATCTTTAGCTGGTGGAAGTTTTTATAAGTCTGCTGGTTGATGGAACATTCAGCCCTGAATTCATTCACACCACATGCATTTGATGATAGAGAATAAAGTTGCATGATAAACTTTTCTGCCAGAAGTTTATCAAACTGACCATACAGGTCAATAGGTTGTAGCAGGGAAGGGGTCTTCATGTATTTCTTCCAAGTAGACTTCTTCCCTTTTCCATATAGTTGACTGGTTGTATCACATCCTGTAACTGCATGGTAAATTGGCAAACCATTAATTACTGATGCGGGAAATTTCTTTTCTATATCATTAATTGACATCCCGGTTTCAACGACAGAAAGCAAATCATATTTAATGTCCTCGGTAGCCAAATCATTAGTTGAAATGCACATATGGTTGTTGTCTCTTCGAGAAAATGGGTTGAATTGTTCTACCTTTGATTTCACCTTCTGTACATCTTCTTCATCTTTCTTGATCTTTGGAGAGTACCTATCTGTTGACATATTGATAGTTGCACCAGTCTTCATTCCGATCAAGGAACATCCATCTTCAACGTTCTTGGTCCTTTCACCACATGTTAGCATCCAGCGGTCCAAAGCAGTCCTGTTCCTAGTTATACCAACTAAACTGCCTGATGTCTTGCATTTCCGATTAATGTGTTCTAGGGCTATATCAACCAACACATGGTTAAACCTAGCGCTTGTTTCTTTTATGACGAAGTTACCATTCTTAAATTCTGCATGAACTGTAGGAAAGTTGGAATCCAGGTTCTCCATCTCATGCAGATATACAATTCCCCATCTTGTGTAGTTCACATGGTCATATACAGCCATCAGCGGTAGCATTCTCCTAAACATATCTAGATGTAGATTCCATTGCCCTTCTCTCTCAGCTCGATTAAAGCACAATAAAATTTGGACAAAATTGATGTACTGCAACCAGTATTGAAATGTGCTGTTCTCGGAATTTAATTCACAGAATAAATCAAGCTTCTTAGATAATTTCCCATCTTCATCATCATTGTTTCCGATACCTGTCTACAGCTGTCCATGTCCTTCCTTACCTCAAAATATGTAGATAACTTCTTTCCCTCATAATCCAAGACATCAAATCTTGTATCCTCATGCTCTCTAAGCCAGCTCTGATATTCTTGGAACAATATTCTGTACATCGCCTCGAACATTAGCTTGTGTGCACGAACGGACCTTTTCCACAACTTTCCCTTCATTATCTTGTCAGATGTACATTCACTATATATCCCAGAGTCTATCCATATGTCAGTCAAGCCAGAAAAAGCAAAATGTTGCCCAATTACTCGAAGGAAATTTAAAGCTACTGGTATATGAAAACTTCCCATCCTGATAACGACATTTGAGAATTTTTCTGGCAACAACCAAACAATTTCCTTTGCCTTGCAATAGGAGAAATATTTAGAAATATGGCAGCATCGTAGAAGAACGGTAACAATTGTGTCCATATCATTGGCTGGGGCAGGTATGATTGGTAAGTACCCGATAACTGATTTCTCTGATTGTACAGTGGACATTTTCTGGTTGTAGCCTGTCCAAGAAGAAACATACTGTTGATCACCATGATTCCGTGATATTAAGTAGACTAAATCCTTGTATTTGCTTTCTGATTGTAGGTCATCATTTGGTTTAACATCAATCCTGCCAAGCCCTTGTGGTGAAACATGGCCTGAAACATTTACAGACTCGACACTATTAAATGCTGGTGGGACAGATTTAAGAACTTTATCCCGTTGTATTCTATCACTCCGCTGTATTTTGCATGAAGCAGTGCTGTCATCCGGTTTGTCTACGGCTCTCTGAAAAGCTGCCATTTGTGTAACATGGAAGGTTCCTTTTCCATCTAGAGTCTCCTCAATGATGTTCAGGTTATCTGCAGCAAATTGAATAAATTGACCTTTCTATAAATTGTTGGGAATGAAAGTTGAATTGTTTAAATGGAATCTCTCTAACTGAGCATTTTCTTCCGTCGCGTCAATTCGCTGAACAGTTTCATAAGAAATGCTATGACCACCAGCATGTAGAAAGTTCACAAGAAACCTTGACCTAGATATATGGTGAACAACTAATCTAGTAGCTATATGCTTTTGAGTATTCCGATTACCATGGAACTTAGCAAACAATATCTTGCCCAAGATTTAGAATCTTTTGATGAGTATCAGACTTCTTCTTGCGACTAAGAGTCAACTCATCTTGATTTGGATCCAGGATTAAGCTAAGAAGAGTATACAAGCTATCAGGAATACAGTCCTCAGCTGCCTTTGTAGAAATAGAGTAACCTATGTGTTTTGACGATTTCATATCGGAGTGAACTCTCAATGGTACATGGTAGAATTCTTTCATAATACTAGCATCACTATCTTGATCCACCGATGCATCAGATTGAAAATTACATAGAAGTTCATTGTCTGTTGATTCAAACAAATTATTCAGCTCCTCGATACTATTATCGTTTGTGCATGAAGAAAACACAAAGCTTGGGACTGTCTTATTTCTCTGTCTGCGAAATATAATTTCCGGTCCATAGTGTGCTTGGAGTTTGAGTTTCAGTGTACTTGAGCGAATATTGTTGGCACTTGTTGGACAATTCTCAGATTCAAGGCAGAAGTATCCAAAGCCATCACTGATTCATTTTCTTCTGTGGATAATAGAGTACTATTTATTATCTGTCGGTTACTTATTTTTCCATGACATCCATGCAGATGAATAATGGACTTTTTCAATGTATACATTATAACTGAATGGTGGAGTCCACTTATTTAATAATTGAAATGTTGAACAAAAACAAACTCTTTATTTCTGGATTTATTCAATATTATTCAATAATCTGAGCTATGTTTCAAATAATAGTACTGGATTTGAATTTTGTGATATTCGTCCGAACTGTTCGCTGTAAGTGACTGACAGAGAATTATGAAGACACAATTACCACCATGTCCAAAAAAATAAATTATTCAAGCATTTTTATTATATTTTTTTTCCGACCGACCCTACTAAAACAATGTTTAAAAAAATCCGTAAAGCAGAAAAATAAAAAAGTTGGCCTTATCTGACAAACCAAAGGCTAATAGTATTTTTTATGGAATACATGTTGCTTTATAATATGTCCTGCAGACAAAAATACATAATTTTAAAGGAATATACAGTAGAGAATGACTAAAAAATGACAATTGTTCCAGCTCAATACATATTAGTACATCTTTACTTCTATCTATTTAGAAGAAATCAGCTAAAAAAATCTTATCTTTAAAAAGTGTTGTCAATGGATAGAGACCAATTATGTATTTTTAGATTTATTTTCTATGGGCGACAGAGTTATGCCCCTTGTATGGCCCTGCACACCTGTACAGTTTGACTACCGGGCGTGGAGTGACCCTGAGGTGTCCCTTTATACATTAGAAAAGGTTTCAGTTATATACATTCATATGTCGACAAAAATGATTTCTAAAGGTTTTTTGTGGTTTTGGCCTCTGTACTACTACTCTAAATTGTTCTTTCAAGTTACAACCATTTTTTTGTAAAAAATAATTCTGATTTGAACAAATCTTCAAGCAAACAAAATTTCAATATTCAAGAAATCTCTTACAACAGTGACCACTGTGTCAGGAAGACCAATCGATCTAGTTCAGCACGATTGGTCTATTGTGATTTATAGATCGATCGATGGTTCACTCTATTCATTTCGAATATTGCTTATAATTTACATTTACAGAAGTAAATAATTTGCATGCCGATAACTTCACCTTGAATTCAGCCAAATATGTTGACGTTAGATTAGAAGGCAGAATTCCCAGATTTGTTTATTATTGGTGAACCTGGATAATTTCGGAGCTGTGCCAATCGTCTTTTGCACACTGTGAATACGCACTCATTCTCTCCTAAATTTGCAAACATTCCATATAGAATATATATACAGAGTGTGAAAACTTTGTTAGTTGCCAATTGCCAACTAATTGTCGACATTTTACTTAGAAAACTTGGAGATAGGCCCCCTATTATTTTGTTAGTTTTTTTCTTTTTGTTGAATCTACTTTCGGTTATCGACATGCCGGCTATTATTTTTGGATGTTCTCTCAGCCGTGCGTGCCAGCCGATCGTCATTATTCGATTTCCTCCGAATATCATTCCATGACACTCCGCGCGCTGATTCGCTCCGAAAATGTGTTTGTATCTGAGAAGATTTCTTACTCTGATCGCAGTTTTCAACAATTTAATACAGGGCGAGTACCGCACTAATAATATGCCACATTGGGGTTTTCTTTCTAGTTTTTTATGACCTCTCTTGTAATATATCGGGCACAGTTCTGTCTGACATCAAATATATACCCACCGGGAGTGAAGCTAATGACTTTAATATCGTTTGACCCTGAAATGGCCAGAAAAAAATGTTTTATGAGATTTAAGTTTTTGTTTGTTTTTTATATTTAATTTTTGTTTGTTCAAGTAACAGATATCAAATGAGTGAAATTTTATTTCAGTCATTCATGGGGGGGGGTATCCAGATTGGGGGATATATCCAGGGGAAATATCCGTTACACTGGTATATAATACATGTATTTGTAGCTCTTTCTGACCACCGTGCAGCATTTGAATGGATAGTATCATTACTGTTATAACTCGGCCCCCGGTGATCAATTTGGATGATGTATCTTAATAATATGTACATGATCAGTCATTTATCTTTTCTGATGTCATTACAAGCATTTAAATTTTTTTTTTCAGACAGGAGGAGCTGCTTGACTGGATTGAGACATCAAAATTTCATTCAAGGCCTCATATCTGATAACCAATCATATAATCATGTTTCCCGAGTGCTTCTTGCAGACACTGCATGGTGACACTTAATACCAATATTATTAATTCTGTCCAAGACTGGATGAGGAAGGATTTCAAATGTTATTCGGTGTACATGTACTGGATACATGGACTGTAGATGTTATCGGTATTCGTCCATGCATGACATAATGTGTGTTGTTGCTGTGTGACAGTGGGTCCTGAGTCTCATGGCTATACACATGTACCATATGTATACCTACGGACGGTATGCACTGAATCCAGTACCATGCATATCTGGTAACTAGTGCACACTGTAGCGAATGGGAGGCTTTAATTTATAACCAAATGACGATCAATGTGTTCATCAAAGGCAAAAATGACACATATATGTATGCATTCCTTCCTTGATGGAGGCCGATCAGTGACATCTACATTTTATCAGACTTATGTGGTGAAAATCTTGGCAAGTGTCATACATGTACTTGTATGCTTCACCGAGTCTCAGAAAATGTGCACTATGACATCCAGTATATGCATAAACTGTTTTATATTTCATACTACATTGACCAGAATTTGGAGGTGTACCAGTTTAAAATCTCCACACAAAGCACAACAGTACCCATGGAACAGTCTCAATCCTTGTTTCTGAGCTTATCTGAAGGATGTGAACTTTTAAGTGACAAATTATTGCAGTATGTCAATATAATCAGATTCATGTACACATACAAGGCCTTACAATCCATAACAGAATCAAAACATTCTAATGTTCCTTTATCTTTGTCAACCTGCTGTATCACCAAGTAATCTGTAAAAGGAGCTTAAAGTGGCTTATACATGTACCATACATGTACATTTAAAGATAGATAACAAAATGTCGATTTATAACACGTTTTGGAAAATGTTACACTAAAGTTGACAGTAGTTAGCATTATGTTTTGGTAATAAATCGAGTAAGAAATGTTGTTTTTGGAATCTGATGATATGGAGACCATCACATCAGATTGTTTACCTTTAATTGTCCATGTTGACTTTAAAGCATAACGTTTGTTATGTTTTTTTTTGTATCCCTGCATAAAATGGGGTGATAAATTTATATTATACTCACATCTGGTCTTTCGATATTATGTGAGTTAATTAATTTATACGAAAGAATGGCATTGCATGCTAGCAATTCTGGTAAACATCACTGTTACAGTGACATTACCAACCAATGTTGAATAAGTCCAATAAGATGCCAAAGTTTAATGAAAACTTAACCCTTCCATAACTGGAGCTTCCTGAAATTTTGCTAAAACCCTGCGCCAATGCATTCTCTTATATTTGCGAGTCTCCAAAATGGAGCCTCGCATATATAAGAGAATACATGGCCTAACAATATTTACCTTGACCTTGTAATCCAGTGCATTCTCTTATACATGTGAGGCTCCCTATGTGAGACTTGCATATATACAAGAATTCACTGGTACATGATCTTTAATGCTGCACCAGCGCAGCTCCCACAATGAAAGGGTTAAACATTGCAAGGCCAAAGCATTAAACAATATTCTGAAAATAATATTTAGACTAAAATATGTTTAACCTTCTACGCGATTACTAGTAGCAATGTTTGTTGACAAATCACTGTAACCGTTTTGTTTACATAGCAATGGTTCCAACAGAAGAAATTTCGTTATTGGAAAACTTTCAATAATTAATATAGGAACCAGTAATTCATGTTTTTCTTAGTGGTGATGTTTTTACGAACTGTTGTATGTTATATGTTTGGCATATTTACTCACTGTGTGTGCGTTGGGTCCCTTTAAAATGATTTGAAACACTCAATGAAATATCTGCACACCAGTAGATTATTTTGTAGGGATTTTAGTATGATGAGAGTCAGAATCATGATTCTTAGTTTGAGACTGGTAAAAAGTAGCTGATTTGATGTAGAAAAGCTCTAGTTTGATTATTGCAAAATTTTAAGGCCTGTTTTACATTCGCTTTTATCCATCAAATGTGCTCCAGACACTTCATACCGCTATAATCATAGTAGTATGTACATGTACCTTTTTACAAACTTTTATGTTATTTTGCATGACCGCACATCAAAGAACTCTAAACCCGCTCATGCACTTAATGCATGAATTTAAAACAAGCACATGTACATGGCATGCTGAACTTTTAACCGCATTTTTATCACAATAAGTCTGGAAATACCAGTGAGTGCTAGTGCTATACTAACATGTAGACTATACATGCATGTACTGTGAAAAGACTTGATAAAGTCTTAATAAATTTAACAGTAGTTTCCAGTAGAAGATAGACCAAAGCTCTTTAAGTTCCATATTTGCAGTGTTTACACTGAGCATTAAGATCATCTCCTTTTATACTCAGCAGAATATATGCAAACAACATGGTATAAATCATAATGAAAATTAATTTATGACTCCAGCCAATAATTCATTTTCATTATCAATACCATGTTGTTTGCATTGTTCATAGAGTACACAAGTGTTGCACTTATCCATGGGCCAAATTCATTCATTTGTTGCATATATTATGTTGAGTATAAAAGGAGATGGTCTCATAAATGGCCGGATTTAGTGTACCCTTTAATGCTTGTAATACATGATGTACTAGTACCCGTTTAGACCAAGTTTTCCCGGTCCACAACTTGTGGTATCGGTTGGGTTGATGCTGTTTTGGACCGAGTCCCATCCCGTTACTCTTCAAGTTCTATAATGGACTTTACGTCCAGAATAGTGGGCTGAAGTTATCTTGATTGTAGCACTACCAGTATTTCTTCAGATTAGGTCAAATTGACGCTTTTTTATAAGAACATGATGATTTCAAACCTGCATATACTTAAAGTAATTGACTATCTCTAACGTGGTGTTACCCCGGTAATGCTGCGGTATTACACTGCAGTAATTTCCAACACCATGGTAAGGTTACCGCTTGAACACAAAACAGTTGCACCACGATGGATGCGGTATGCAATTAAAATGCAGTGATTCTCCTTATATATTTGGAACTTAAAGGAATGGATGGCCTTCGTTATCTATATCTATATTTGCGAATGTCTGTCTGTCTGTGTTCTATAGAAATTCACATGGGACCATCTAGATGGCACCAAAGGGGTCTACTAGGTGTAACTTTTTACGAGAAAGATAATGGTGAAGGTTAGGATTTTCTAAAGTGACGCCGTTGTTGTCAGGGGCAGAAAAGGGAGGGATAGAACAAAAAAATTGTCGCCGATTGCCACGAAACTTATATATAATCATTCCCTTGATATATAAGGAATCTGATGGTGTGGTTTAAATATGTCAAAAGTGGCGCCGTTCGAGTCAGGGATGCGCGGAAGGGGGAGGGGCACCAAAATTGATAAACTAAGTTTAGCGCCGAGGGACCATCTAGATGGCACCAAACTGTCTACTAGGGGTAACTTTTTACGAGAAAGATAATGGTGCGGGTTAGAATTTTCTAATGTGACGCCGTTGTCAGGGGCAGAAAAGTTGGAGGGGTAGAAAAAATGTTTGCCGCCGATTGCCACGAAACTTTTATATAATCATTCCCATCATATGAGGAATCTAATGGTGTTACTTAGATATGTCAAACGTGGCTCCGTTCGCATCAGGGATGAACGGAAGGGGAAAGGGGGGCGGGGGGCACCAAAATTGATAAAACTAATTTTAGCGCCAATTTCCACCAAATTGATATATATTCTTCTCCATGATACAAGGAATCTAATTGTGCGATTTAAAGACTCCAAATTGCTGTCGTTTGGATGAAAGATTGTGGGAGGGGCACTCAATTTGATAAGAATGGGTTTAGTCGCCGATTGCCACCACACTTATATAATATCATCCCCATGATATGATGAGTCTAATGGTGAGGCTTAAATATGTCAAAAGTGTCGTCATTCGAGTCAGGGTTGAACTGAAAGGCAGAGGGGCACCATAATTGATACGCAATAATTTTAGCGCCAATTTCCACCAAAGTGATTCTTATCCATAAAACGAGGAGTCTAATCGTGTGGTTTAGATACGCCAAATTGGTGCCGTTTGGATGAGAGAAATGGGGGCCCTAAATTTGATACGAATTTGTATACTCGCCAATGTAATACAAAAACTTATCCAAAATCACCCACATGGTATGAGGAGTCTAATGGAGTGGTTTAAAGCTGTCAAAAGTGGCGTCATTCGAGTCAGGGGTGCACTGAAAGAGAGAGGGGCACCACCATTGATAAAAATAATTTTAGCGCCGATTTCCACCAAATTAATACACATTCTTCTCCATGATACAAGGAATCTAATTATGTGATCTAAAGACGCCAAATTGGTGTCGTTTGGATGTGAGATTGGGGGGGGGGGGGGGCAAGCATATGCACTAAATTTGATAAGAA
Organism: Siphonodentalium dalli; assembly: GCA_032622095.1. Taxonomy (NCBI): domain Eukaryota; kingdom Metazoa; phylum Mollusca; class Scaphopoda; order Gadilida; family Siphonodentaliidae; genus Siphonodentalium; species Siphonodentalium dalli. Next base: position 142,902,731 of record CP136063.1, read on the forward strand.
TTGGTTTAGTCACGATTGCTGCAAAACTTATACAAAATCATCCACGTGGTATGAGGAGTCTAATTGTGTGGCTTAAAACTGTTAAAAGTGGCGTCATGCGAGTCAGGGGTTCATTGAAAAGGAGAGGGGCACCATAATTGATAACAACAATTTTAGCGCCAATTTCCACCAAATTGATACACATTCTTATCCGTGATACGAGGAATCAAATCATGTGATTTAAAGACGCTTTATTGGTGCTGTTTGTGTGAGATATGGTGTGGGGTGTGGGGTGGGTACTAAATTTGATAAAAAAAATTTATTTAGTCGCCGATTAGCACCAAACGTATAAATATTTATCTCCATGATATCAGGAGTCTAATTATGTGGTTTAAAGATGTCACAAGTGGTGACATTCGAGACAGGGGTCCACAGAGTGTGAGAGAGACACAAACATGGATAAACAATATGTTTAGCGCCAATTTCCACGAGACTGATACATATTTTTCTCCGATATACGAGGAATCTAATCGTGCGGTTTAAATACGCTAAATTGTTGCCGTTTGGGTTAGAGATATGGGGCCCTAAATTTGATACGAATTTTATATATATTCATCTCCATAATGAGTCTAAGTTTGTGGTTTAATGATGTCAAATGTGGTGCCGCTTGAGTCCGAAATAGGGACGGGCGGGTCAACAAAACTGATGGAAACATGTTTAGTGCCAATTAACAACAAATTCATACACGTTCTTCTCAAATGATGCGAGGAATACAATCGTGCGTGTTAAAAATGTCACATTAGGTGCCCAGATATATTTGCAAATAGATGTCTGTCTGTATGTGTTCTATATATAACTTCACGGAGTACAATCGAGATGGCACCAATGCGTTCTAACAGTGGTAACTTTTTACGAGGAAGATAATGGTGCATGTTAAAATATTAGAATAGCTCATGTTAATATTATAACACAACTGAGTCTGCCCCATTCAATATAGTTTCCACAAAAAAGTTACAAGAGATATTATAGAAATGTTTATAAGGCCGGTTCAACAATAGTGGTCAAGTGTGTCGTCATATATAATTTCTTCTGAGATAAAATAAAACGGAGTCAGTGGCACATGACTTTTCAGGATCCTCCAATACTGACATCTGACAAGGTTATATCTGCCCAATATACAGAGGATATATTTCATGTTTTAGAACAGACAATTTATGAGAATGTGTGTACCGCTTTGAACAAGGGTATCCTCTATTCCCACCATATATCCACAATATGCAGATGGTTTCACATCACTTTAACCTGGGCAACGCCGGGTAACCCTGCTATTAGGTTATAATTTATAAATAACATTTACAAAAAGTTTCCCAAGAATATACTAATAGTATAGGATAATGTTCATATGAATGCCTTATTATCCACAAAACACACTTTGTGTGAGTCAATCGTTTGTTTATATACAGCGCGTAAATAGTGAGCAATAAGCAAAACACTCAACACCGTTGCGATTTTTAATTGAGTGATTTGTGGTGACCCATTCAACACTGAAATCTTGAGAGGTTATAGAAGAGTAGCCGGACAGGACTCGGTCCAAAACAGTTTCAACTACAGTAATGTTCTAAGTAATAGACTACTTAACCACAGCAGAATTATGGGTTACTTTTCAGGATTTGGTCGGAAATATGGCTTGTTGCCATTCATCGGAAAGCTGTCGGGTGTGGATAGGCTGCCATCAGCTGTGTTTTTGAGATGGGACATTTATATAGAAAATCATAAAATATTTATATACATAACGAATCCTGAAATAGAATATTTACATAACCTAAAAATAATGTTGCGGGCGACCAAAAGACCGCCACAGATGAAGTTGAAAGACTTCATTACGCCGGGGAGAGCTTTCCGGTGAATGGCAAAAAGCCATATTTCCGACTAAATCCTGGAAAAGTTACCCATAATTCTACTGTGTTTAAGGAGTCGATTATACTTAGGGCATTACTGTATTCGATATCCCAAGCTGTTGCATACCGAAAAGACTTGGACTAGTACCTGAACAGTAAACATGCAATCTGCCTGATTCATGAAACAGCTATTGAAACCATGCTGTATATACACAGAATGACACAATTTTGTTTATGGGTTTGTTGATATGACACGAGTGCTAGCGCACAATGATAGAATAAACAGCACAGCCTAGAATATACAAGTGTATTTCTGTGTTTATTACACATCACCCGTCCTAGAATCTGTGCATTTAAAAATACAGGCTTAAAATATTTATTAAGGCACATACAGGGCTTGTTTTGTCATGTGTGATGATTTTTTTCCTATCGTTTGAACTGGATACTCAAATAACAGAAATTGTTATATATTTTTTTACAACCGACAGATTTGAGATAAATCTTTCCATAAATATATTGAAAATCATGTGTCAGGGCGTAATTATTAGCAATCAATATTTTTGTTGTTGCGTATATAGGTTTATAAAATTTTAAGAGGCAGAACAAGATACAGGTACTTTGTATAGTTTCACTTCGCGAATGTACACAAAATCTTGTTTGGCCACTTGCAATTTTAGAAACCCATAAATGTAACGAGAAATTGTTTATTGTATATTTAAGCCCCTTATGGTCTCTATTAAACATTTAACAATGATATTTACTAAGAAGTTTTTATATTCAGAATAAATGTCAATTGTATATCTTAAAACACAATTGAAATTCAATATTAAATTAAAATTAAATGTTTTTCTTAATTAAGAATTGTTTTCTAATTATCTTTCCTAATTGGGGAAAATATTCCTGCTTAAGAAAACTTGTTTTCCTTACTTAGATTTATTTTCATGCTTGAGAAAATCTCATTCTAGAAAAAAATTGGCATCACTTAAGAAAAAATATCTTGACGATATTTCTAACTATTGAAAATATAATTTCTTGTTCTAGAATAATTGTATAGCTTTCTTAAATTTCTAGCTATTCTCCTTAGAAAATCGAAGTTTCTTAAACTTATCTTATTTTAAGAAAAATAAACTTGTGCGAGAAAAACAATCTTTCCTACATTAAGAAAAAAAATGTATATTAAGATTTTCTTTTCTCCCTAGAAAATTTCTCATTTCAAGTTTTTTTTTCCTGAATTGAGAAAATATTTTTGGCAGTGCGGTGGGCCGATGAAGTATCAACTGCGTGCGGGTTATACACGGAAGGGTGCTTCCATTTTAGCAAGGAATGCAATCGATCTGTTTGTAATTAGATGCACGTTAGTTTACGACTAGGGTTCATATTTAACTGCATATCGCATGGTAATGCAATATTATTGATGGAACTGATCTTTTTCACACATTTTATAAATATTTACCACTATTCCAATATACGTTGATAAGGTTAACATTGCAAACCACCCCTATTTCTTCATTTCCAACGACCCGCGTTAGTGACCCCACAATCTAGTGTCAGGATTCTTTTGATTTGGGACGAACAGATTTCTGAGGTCTAAGAAAGTAGAGAAATCTTTTGAAACTTTTCGTGATGTTTCGATTTTTTTTGCTGTACGTTGTCTTCAACAACTAGGTTTGTCTGATTTTTATACAATATGATATTATATATTTATGTATCAAATAATGTTATACCCATTATACCCATTATTTGTCCATTAAAAGTGGGTCAAGTCACAGGCCCCTGGGGAAAATTACTAAAATACCAATATCGTATAGTCTATACTGGTATTTTAGTAAATTACCCACATGTCAAGCCTCCTAATAGAGAGGTTTCGCAAGGTTTACCATTAGCGTTTCATAATCGTATAAATTAATAGTGTATTTACTTATATATAGTGTATTTACTTATATTGGCAACATTTATAGATGTAAGAGTGGTAAAAAAGTTCCTTGTAGTATTTGAGAGGTTTCCATGAGCTGTGCTATCAACATGCCAAACGACAACCAAATACGATAATTGACATCCGAGTTACAAGGTGATATGTTCGAACGGACACAAATTCACAAATTTACAAGTCAAACAAGTCAAAAAAATTAATGGACGAAAACGGTAGTATGTGGGGACCCCCCCCCAACCTGTGCTATCGCCATACCGCAGGACAACGAAATCAGATAATCTAGGTGATATGTTCGGACGGACAGCCGGGCGTAACGACAGACGAAGGAGCACTCGGCTATATGACCCGAAGGTTTGGGGCATATCAAAGAGTGGCGGTACATATTTCGTATTTGGCCAATGACCCCCTGGGGCGACTCGATGTAGTAGCGACGCCATAAGATTTCAACAATTCACACTATCCCTGCGTGGATCCAACCTATAACAGCCATTTATTTACACCAATTTATGCCCAAGACACCCCCAATTTAACAAATACTAATACAAATGTAGAACAAAACTGACGCAAAGGTCCAGCCGTACATCTATTAATTACACAAAACACTTAAATTATTACCCGATAAAACTGGAATTTAAAACAAAAAGGATATGCATTAATTATAACTATATATTATCAGAATAATACATAGTCCAAAGAAGGGACAGCAATATTAACAACCGAATCATTTGTAATGCTCTATTTTTATCAAGCTTTCGGCCCTATCTGGACCTTCCTCAGGACAATATCAAATGTTAAAACACAATCACATGTTGTACGTTTGGCATACTTTCACGGCGCGGTTTAACGGAAGTTGGTTGATCCACTGACTCATTTTGTGAAAGTATGCCAAACGTACAACATGTGATTGTGTTTTAACATTTGATATTGTCCTGAGGAAGGTCCAGATAGGGCCGAAAGCTTGATATAACTATATATCTTGTGATAGATTCCAGAATTCTCTCATTTTTCACCCCAAAAAATTAATTTCACCACAAAATATACCAATAACCATTGACTTACCAAACACAACTCTTACAACATGTGTACATGATCATAAGCTGTCGTGCATGTGAGTTCCTAACCTGAAACAAGGTGAATGTTATTCAGAGCGATGAATTCCCCAAATTCCAATCTTGCACAGATTTTTCTGGCTAGTCCATTTTTCACTTTCTACATATCCATGCGAACATTTTGACATATAATACGTCTCTGTCGGCGACACGATTTAACTCGATCAGGCCCTTAAATGTCTGATACTGCGCCACTGCATGTCGTGTTATTTAGAGAGCTGGATTCCAGTTTTCACCCATTTTATTAATAAACATGCTTTACCCTGGTAACACCAGAACCTGCTTAATTCAACCGGAGCCTTGCTATATCTGTTAATTACATCAAAGACTTAAAATTATTACTCGATAAAACTGGAAATTTAGATAAAAGGATATGCATTAATTATAAATATCTTGTTGTGATGGATTCCGGCCAGAATTCTCAAAATGTTTACAAAATAAAGAAATTTTTATCCAAAAAAAACGAACAATGACATACCACATATTTCTAATACAACATGATCACATTTTGTTGTTTAGATAATTTCCCGACCAGATATAATGGAAATATTTATTATTCAGGCAGCTGGTTTCCATTTTCCACTGTTTTTTTGTTTTTTTTACGTAAAAACCTGTTTTACCTGGTTTTACCCCAAAAAATAAACAATCGTGCAACATCTCTCAAAAAGGCAACATTGGCATGCTATCCACACTATCTAGACGAACATACTGATATGTGTTTCAGTTTGTTACTCTCCGACATGGTTGGACCAATTTTTGTACTGACTCTGCTACTCCACTATTACATGTATGTGTTAAAATATGATTTATCGATACATTTCTTACTTTTATTTATTCAAGTATAGCCCATTAACTTCATTCCAGGAGTACTAGCATATTATGTGGAAGTGTTCTGGGTGGCACGAGTTTTATACTTTCAATTATTGATATTCACTGTGCCCAACCGTAGTTTGCGTTTTATTATGCCCCCGATCTCCGATTTGGGGGTATATAGTGGAGCCCTCCGTCCGTCCGTCCTTCCGTCCGTCCTTCCGTCCGTCCGTCCTTCCGTCCTTCCGTCCTTCCGAACGTTTCAACTCATAACTTTGGTTTCGCTAACTCAATTCAGTTGATCTTTGGTATGTTAATAGACCAGCCGGGGGGACAAGATTTCCCCATAACTGCGGTTCCGTCCGCCCATTTTTTCCAGAGTTACGCCCCTTTTTGGACTTAGAAAATTCAGTTTTCTGTGGCATACGAACGTTTCAACTCATAACTTTGGTTTCGCTAATTCAATTCAGTTGATCTTTGGTATGCCAATAGACCAGCCGGGGGGGGGGGGGGGACAAGATTTGCCCATAGCCGTGGTTTCGTCCGCCCATTTTTTCCAGAGTTACGCCCCTTTTTGGACTTAGATATTCAGGTTTTCTGCTACTTTTTTGGGTTTCCAGATGATAACTTGATTTTGGATTGTTTATTTGCAAAACCCGTTTTTTTGTGTATTACCAATATCGCAATACAGGTCAAGGTAAAATTTCGGTTCAATCGGATAATTTTTGTGAGAGTTATGACCCTTTTTCGACTTAAACAATTCATTTTTTTTTTTAGAAAATTCAGTTTTCCTTCTATTTTTGTGGCACCAGACCAAATTTGAAGCTAATATAGAACAACATGTGGCATTTTGATAGCGCTTAACCAGAAAGTTTCTCTGATTGTACAGTCGGGGGCGTTACCTCCACCCAGCGGTGCACTTGTTATCTTTGTGATAACAATTTATTTCGACCTATGGGTTATGTAAAACATCACACCAGGTACAGTTACTATTGCTGAAGGGGCCACTCTCACCAAAACAAGTACTGAAGGGTAGGCCATACACCTATTTTGAAAATGTGCTGAAGGGTGACAGGTTTTGAAATCTCTTTTTAAATGACGTTAAATAGTTTTCGTGTCTGCAATGGTTTCATTATAATTGTTTACGCTCCAATGAGAATTAAAATGAAATGAACACAAACTGCTGATGGGGCCACACTTCAAGAAGTTGAAGTAATTGCGTTAGTGTCGATCACAAACCCTGTGTATCCTTCAGCACATTTTCAAAACATGTGTACCCTTTTTCACTTTTGTGTGTGAGAGTGACACCATCAGCGTTGCTATAGTATATTTTATATATGGTATATGGAATGGAGCGTGGAACAAATTGACAAACTGCTATACAGGATTTGGAATAGCGTTGAACCGGCCACTTCTCAAAATAATAGCAGGAAGGGCTCGTTTTGGTGGCTCGTATGTTAAATATTATTGCGATTTCAGTTGCCATAATTACGAATTGAAGTTGACAAAATTATATTGTTTTCATTCTACTCACACATTTTTTGGTATCTTGGCCTAATTTGAATCACAATCTTCGGCAATAATATTGGAAGAATGCAACGAGTAGATTGGCATTGAAGTTATACCAAAACGTTAGAGCAGCTTCGAATGATGCCATTTCCCATTGCCCTTATCTTCTCATTCAATGGCAGGCTAACTATTACCAATGTTATATATCGAGACAAAAGAGCAAACATAGAAACTACGATGCATAAGATTAATACTTGGAAAAAATTATGTTTGTCTACAAAATTGAGTTGGACAAATACATATCACTGGTAAAATATGCACCTGGGCGACCAAACAGTGATCTATACCTTAAACTTGGCCGCGGTCCCTTGTCGTAATGGGAAGTTTTGAACGAGTCAACTTTAGATATTCAGTCATTATAGCTGTAAATATCCTAATATTGATGTCTAGTGATCTCAAGTTTGTTTCGATGGAGAACATGAAATCACTCCCGTACGTTGCGAACCTTTTATATCAAGACATACCATTGGTTAACATTCCATTGATTTCAAGTCGTGGTGTCAGAGCAGAACATTTGTGGGATTTCAGAATGACTTATAAGAAATTGAAATGGTAGGATCAAAGGCCACTGATGCGGCGGAATTATACGAGATAACGCAAGAATATCCACCGAGAGTTGAAGCCCTACAGAACGCCATCCGATGGCCAGGCATTTTAAAGTATCTTGAAATTCTTGTTTAAATTCTGGATTCGTAATGGCAGCCTTTGTTAGATATATGGATGTTTTTCTCATTTCATGTTGGGAATTATAATGCTGCTTGAATCTGGTTTAATGCAATTTAAATATATACTTATATGTCATCCGCTATACTGTGTTGAATCCATTCTCATGTGACGCTAATCTCGAGAAAGTTAAGTTTATTAAACCACAATCGCATATGAATCCCAACCGCTAAACTAATCCGAAGTAAACTGGAGCGAAAATTTATGCTGACATGTTGATAGTCTAATTTAAATAGGTTGACGAAACAGTCAAATTGTGATCGTCTGAAATGGCCTAATACTACATTCTAGTAATTCAAACAGCTGGGTCGCGCAGTTTCATCTACAACATGTGAATCTCCAACTCAATAATTCAAACGACAGTCGGTTGAGTGAGTAATGATGATATTTGATTGATCAATAAAGAAAACGGAATGTTCTCTAATACGCCTTCACAACAATAGAGGTGTTTCACAACTAACGGAAAGAGTTACGTCTACGTGATGTATCTATTCGTCATTGTAAAATTCGTGATGCTAACCCTCACCCCAAAGGAGAAAAACTGGCAGGCGTTGTCCATACGATATTTAGTCTATCTATTTCGTCAATATAGAGACTGAGACATTCGTTTAGAAATATACATTTAGCTACTCAAATTAGTTTCAGTGCTATAGAAATCATTGTTTATGGATATTTGAGTTTAACACTTGGAATTTCGTGAATTCATTACTGGGCCATTACCAATACGCTCTCATTCTGCGTGATTCGATCCAGGCCCCATGCACACATAACATTTAAAGCCCCGAAACTAACTTTACCATCGTGCATCTTTGATTAAACTTTACACAATTGTTGTTATTCACTATGATGTCTGTTTAAACTGTTCGATATTAACACGAAACAAAAGTGGATATTTATAGATACCAGACAAGATGACAATGGACCAGGGTGCCCGCTATTTCCGGGAACCGGGGATATACCCCAAATATGACAGAAAACATGCAATACAACTTAACATGTTTGTTACAATGACGTATTGGGCTTTACATTCAAAGTTCATACGATGTGACAGATATATACGCCACGTATACCTGTCACTTCTTGTAAAATTCGATTGTAAAAATAAAAACATGGCGGTCAAAATCCTGGTGTAGTAAAATTTGGAAATTTCGTTAAATTTAATCAGATCGTTTCTATTTATACCTATCCTACGCGATTGACCGTCACAAAATGACGGGTATATAAATGTTCTTTGTTACTCAGTGTTCGCGCGGTCATGGACACATTCTCATTGCTATATGGTCATGCTTCTGTTTTATCACTGGATGCACGTGGGAACACTTTATTTCACTAAAACTGTATTTCTTCACACCCACGCAGCCCACAAATGAGCGTACTCATATTTGAATGATACAAAATCAGCATATTACTTTAAATATTACTATATACTAACTGAAACATACTCAATTCGGGAGCCTTTATTCAGCGACGAATGGAGCTTGCGGCACATTTTGATCTGGAACCTGTATTCAGCATGCAGCTAAGAATCAGAGGTCACGTAGTACTGCACGCGCGGCCCATTTGTAGGAACACTTTATTTCAATAAAACTGTATTTTCGACCCCCTCTCGCCAACCCATATATATATATATATATATATATATATATATATATATATATATATGCATGCACATATGGAACGCAACAATCAAAATATTTTACTTTATAACTATAAACGAACTGAAACAGGCTCCATTCGGGAGCCTTTATTTAATGGGGAGCTGCGGCCCCTTTGTGCGCACATTTTGATCTCTTAAACATTATTTTATTTTGTCAGATTTGGACTCAACTGAAAGATTAAAAGAGGAGTAATTAGAGTCGGCAGTATTGTTTTTCCTGTAATAGTACCGGCCCGGGAATGTGGTTTTTCTAACTGAATCCGGCGAATCTACTGACCGCTAGCTAGACGGTACCCGCTGGCGGGAGGTCAGATTGTGTCCATTCGCCACCTTCCGGGTAAAACCGATACTCCTTCGATTGCACACTCAATGCACATTAACTTTCATATCAAAGAGAGAATTCTTTATTTAAAAAATTATGTTCACACCGAATTGGCAAATTAAAATACCATATTAGGAAGCGTTCCCAACGATGGTAGAGCGTTCGAGTCTCTACTCTACTCCCCACTTCCACGACAAATTAATTTAGCGCCTATTTCCAACAATGCTTTGGTAGAGCGCATGGAAGTTTCGTCTACAATGTAGCAAAGCAAGTGGGACGTTGCGTGCGACGTCACATGACGTCATTTTGACAAACGTCATAATAAATAGTGTCTATACTTGAGTGCAAATACTGCATTTGGGGACCATGCTAGATCTCATGATGAGTGATCTTTTACGACACAATATAGGCCATGGTACAAATTTGAGCCACATTGCATGCATGGTTGAAAAGTTATAAACGCGTCAAAAGATTGACCGAGTTATACACGCACAGATACACCATCACAACCTCACACACACACACACACACCCACACACACACACCATCACACACACCCCCCCCCCCACACACACACATCTATATATAGGCCTATACTTATTTCTAATTTATTTACTGGACGTGCTCGGGGATATTGGCGAGATGACCACCAGCGCTTTAATATACCCATTCGATTTGGAATAAAGAAAAAAGTCATTAGTATCACGAAAGGCGACTACATTTCAACGTCGACACTGCATAAGCTCGTATTTATAATAATTAATATATTCCGGTATTACTTATTATAAGGGGCAGAGTGGTAGCCTATGATTTATAATAATGTATATATACCTGTATTCCTTATTATAAGGGGTAGGCGTGGTAGCCTCAGATTTATAATAATTCATATAAACCGGTATTACTTATTATGAGGGTTAGAGATGGTAGCCTATGAGTTATAATAATTCATAGATACCGGTATTCCTTATTATAAAGGATATAGGTGGTAGCTTATGATATATAATAATTAATATATTCTGGTATTCCTTATTATTAGGGGTAGGGGTGATAGTCTCTGATTTATAATAATTCGTGTATACCTGTATTTATATGCATTGTATACACGTATATGGCAATTGGTTGCACGATATAGCATTTAGTTGTAGCGCCTATTATAGTATATTATATAACTATGTGTACTATATGCATCCTCATATACATGTGCACATATATTCGCGCTGCAATCGCGCATATATATATACATAATTTATACTGTATTTTAGTATAAATATGTATAACATACTATAAGTTACAGGGCGAGTTGTTGCCGGATACGGTGTCATATGCGGCGAAGTGAGATTAATATCGGGCGAGGCGCTAGCCGAGCCCGATATTAATCTCGCTGAGCCTCATATGTAACCGTAGCCGGCAACAACGAGCCCTGTAACGATTTTATCATGTCACCCACATATCATGTTTTTGATGTGAGAATTTGAATTACTTATACGAAGTTCATTACCTGCCAGTAAGTAAATTTGTTGTCTATGGCTATTAACTTATGTAACGTCACAGTGACGCGTCATGGGCGTTGAACGTCAACGCATTGAGTCAATGGCTAATCACCAGAAGCAGGACAACAAACTTGAGTTTGATAGTTAATTTATGAGTGTTTAGAATTTCTCAAATATATCACATGCAAGTATTGGTATGTGGTACTATGTCTTTAAATTAACATAACTTGATTTCCGACAGATATCCCTTTTCTTGGCGACAAAATACACCGAAAATATACCCGAGGCGGCAGAGTTCCGTGAAAAACAAAATGGCGGACATCAACCCCATATGGGAACCTAGCCCGTCCCATATGGATTCCATATGGGACGGGCTACAAAGATGACGACCCCATGTCTCCTGATATGCTTCTACCAACGGAGCGTCCTCATTGGTCGATCCAACCAGGTGACACGATAACGGTGTATATAGGCCTCTATATCTACGCGCGACCATTTTGTGACGGTAACCGGGAAGCCACCTTTAAATAAATCGACCAATGAATTAGGTTCGACGCGACGAAGATGCGTCCGTCTGAAACAAAATTGACCGCAGTCGCATCACCGACGGATTTAATACAATTAGATTCGAGTCGACAAAAATCCGTCGTTTTGAACGGTCCTTAGGTGCACTCCATCTTACCTTCACAAATGGTCACGCGTAGATATAGAGGCCTATATATACCGGTATGTTATACATATATAAACTAAAATACAGTATAAATTATGTATAAATATATGCGCGATTGCAGCGCGAATATATGTGCATATGTATATGAGGATGTATACAGTACACATATATAGTTATATAATATAATATAATAGGCGCTACAAATAAATGTTAGATCGTGCAACCATTTGGCATATAATGTGTATACCATGCATGTAAATACAGGTATACAAGAATTATTATAAATCAGAGACTACCACCCTACCCTTATATATAAGGAATAGCGGAATATATGAATTATTATAAATAAGAGGTTACCACCCCTATACCCCTCATAATAAGTAATTCCGGCATATATGAATTATTATAAATAAGATCAATGGAACCACCCCTACCCCTTATAATGAGGAATACCGGAATATATTAATGATATATTATAAATCATAGGCTACCACCTATATATCCTTTATAATAAGGAATACCGGTATCTATGAATTATTATAAAATCATAGGCTACCATCCCTACCCCTCATAATACGTAATACCGGTTTATATGAATTATTATGAATCTGAGGCTACAATCCCTAACCCTTATAATAAGGAATACCGGTATATATAAATTATTATAAATCATAGGCTACCACTCTGCCCCTTATAACAAGTAATACCTGAATATATGAATTATTATAAATAAGAGGTTACCACCCCTTTACCCCTCATAATAAGTACTATCGGTATATGTGAATTATTATAAAGCAGTAGTACCACCTCTGCCCCTTATAATAAGCAATACCGGTAAATATTAAGTATTATACATCAGAGACTACGACCCTATTCCTTACAATAAGGAATATCGGTCTATATGAATTATTATAAATCAGTTGCTACAACCCTACCCCTTATACCGGTATATATGGATTATTCTAAAACATTGATACTATATCCATTATAAGATGTGAGTCAGTGACATGCCATGTTCGTTGAGGAATCAAACTACCAAAATAATTACAATTTGCACAATGTTACCTAAGCAATGCTTATTGACATATCTTTCTTTATGACAAAGAGAGCGTGCGACAAATGACGTCATGTGGGTATTTCCTCAGATAAGGGGAGCCCCCTCATTATTATACCATTATCATATCATTTGCATTCGTTCTTCGGCAACTTTCGGCTCTTCTCGTCACATGTTTTAGATTCGAGTCGTCAAAAATCCGTCGTTTGAAACCAAGATGGATTTCAGACGCATCACCGACGAAGATTCGTCTGAATTGGACGGAGATTCGTCTGTGATGCGTCTGACACGGATCTAATTGTTTCAAACGTCACATTTTTTGACGCATTTAATACAATTGGGGGTCTGGTATTATATTCGAGTCGACAAAAATCCGTCGTTTGGAACGGGCCTTAGAAACGACAAAGCAACAGGTTTTGACTCTATACCCAATGAAATGATCAAGCATAGTATCAAGAAATTAGGAAACTTCTATAAGAAACTTTTCAATACAATATTAGAAACAAGCTGTATTCCAAATGACTGGACGATTGGCATGATCCGACCTATTTATAAGAAAGATGACCCGGATAAACCTGAAAATTACAGGAAAATCACACTTCTATGCACGATGTCCAAACTGTTCACGAGTATCATTTGCAATCGCATAAATAGTTTTCTTCAGATTGATAACCTTCAGTCCGAAGCTCAGGCGGGGTTTCGCAAAGGATATAGTACGATTGATCATATATTCTCCCTACATGCGCTCACCCAGATAATGAAGCTCAATAAGCAAAACCTATATTGCGCATTCATCGATTTTTCACAAGCATTTGATAGTGTTTGGCGAGAAGGCCTTTGGAGAAAACTTTTACATTTTGGCGTAAATGGAAAAATCCTGAATACTATCAAGAGTATGTACCATAATTTAAAGATGTGCGTGATGACCGATGAGTCATCTGGGACTGATGAGTCATCTGGGTTTTTCTCAAGTCTAATTGGCCTAAAACAAGGTGATTGTCTCTCACCGATAATCTTCGCCATGTACATCAACGATGTCGAGGAATACCTACAAAATTGTTACTGTAGGGGCATAGATATAAGTGAAATCAATGGCCATGAAACAGGGGCATATATGAAGTTACTCCTATTAATATACGCAGACGATACAGCTCTAATTTCAGTCTCCCATTCCGGTTTACAAAATGCCTTAAACCACTTCGCATCGTACTGTGACACATGGAAGCTAAGCATCAATGCCTCCAAAACCAAAATCATGGTTCTTGGTAGAAAACCAAAACAAAGAAAATCAATGTCATTAAAAATAAACGGTAACGAAATTGAGATTGTGAATAGCTTCAAATACCTGGGCACGTAGTTTAGTAAAAATGGAACATTTAGCAGGGAACGAAACATGAGATGCAGAGATGCAAAGAAAGCTATGTACGCACTCATAAGTAAAGCCAGACAAAATAACTTCTCTTATGACAGCGTTCTTGAAATTTATGAAAAAGCAATAACCCCCATAATGACATATGGAGCCGAAGTATGGGGTTTTGCAAACACCACCTGCCTAGAACAGTTAGAAATTTGGTTCCTTAAATTTGCACTTAAACTGCGCAAAACCACAAATACATGTTTTGTTTATGGGGAGACGGGTATATGCCCAATTGCTCAAAAGATACAATTACGATGTCTAACATATTGGAATAAACTTATGAACATGCAATAGACTCCCACTTATACTATATTATGCACTATATAGCTATCACTGCACAACCAACTGGAGAAATGGTTGGAGTGACTTTATACAAAATAGCCTAAATAATCTCGGCCTATCCAATATTTGGATAGACCAAGCAACTATTAACCCACCATCTTTCTACAGACTCATCAAAGGTCGAATACAAGACGCATTTGAACAATCATGGCATGGTGATATAGTAAAATCCAATAAATGTGTCTTCTACAGAATCATCAAGACTGACTTTTCAAAGGAAATATATCTCTCTTTAGAAAACCAAACAGTAGTAACGCGTCTGATTAAATTTCGTACAAGAAATCATAGCTTACCGATCGAATCCGGATCGTGGGCACAAAAAGACTACTCCGATCGAAAGTGCACGCTATGCGACGTTGAACTTGGTGATGAATACCATATCATACTCAAATACTCCGCGATTTGAGATGAAAATATCTTAAATCATACTATTACACGCGTCCCAATGCCCACAAACTCAATGCCCTCTTCACGTGCACAAATAAAGGAATCCTCTCAAATCTGTCCATCCGAGACGCCCTTGGCCTAATGGAGCCCCCTGTGGCATAACCACGCGAACATTGAAGCACCCCACCTAAATCACCCCACGTACGTCCATGTACAGCGAAATTATACGGGAGCAAACAAATATGATCAACACGATTGTCACCTTTCCCCAGTGATTTATGCCAGACCCGATGTTAGACCTCTATACACACACCTAATCCAAAACCCTCCCCACCCTCTCCGCACGTGTACACGTTTATTGACATATATATTGTTTTCATTTGCAATATTATCTATATGTATATATTGATGTGTGTTCATAACTATACTCTGTTATACCGGACACGTCCGGCGATTTGAGAATAAACAATTCAATTCAATTCTCCTAATACGACCGTATGTATTTTATTTTATAAACTCACCCTCTTGGTTCCTGGCCACATAGATCTTTCATACACTGCTTGTAACTAGTACAACATCCGTCGGTGGTTGACTGACGCTGAGCAATCCCTGCATTTTTCCTAAGGCGACAATTGATGGCAGCTTCCAAGCATTCAACAGCACTTGGACATTCCGCAACTACTGAGACGAGCAGTGGCAGAAAACAGGTTACAATACCCGTTAGATACTCAACGGCCAGCCTTTTCATCTGAAATGAGAAGATTTGCTGGTGAGGCAGATGTCAAGTGAGTTCCATGTATGGCGTGGATCCACTCGATCTTATCGCAACACTTCATAATTATATAGCATATACTAAAATATGGATTGAATATAGCTAAAGTTTAGTCAGACTCTAACCCCATGTACATTTAGTTAGCCGAATCAGACTAAACGTTGGGTTAGGGCTGTTAACTAAACCAGTTGGGTTAGACAAACCAAACGTTGGTTAAAATAACCAGATATTGGGTTTGATGAAACTAAACATGGGATTAGAGACAACATATGTTAGTTTATGATTTTTATTTCATCTCAATGGATGAGTTTTGACCATATAATTTCAGATTCTGGTCATTAATTAAGTTTAATAAAAACAAGGCAATTAAACAGATTCATTTCGAACCGTAACGTCTGAATCACTGAGGTTCAACGATTACTGCAGTACTGGATGTAACGATTTTGACTCCGGCTCTTTTGTGATCAGGCTCCGACTCTATTCCGTTGCATAAAACGTTTGCGTAGCTTTTTAACGGAAAAAAAAGAACCGAGATTATTCCTTATAATTATGCCATCGATTGTTAAATATTGATTTTAAAGACATATTTACCCTTAAAATACGATTGAAACAAGGAACAATATGTTCTCAAATAACAGACAAGACTTGAGCCGAAAACAACTCGCTGCATTCCCGTCCGAATAATATCGATAGATCTGCAGATCTGTAGATCGAGTGGGTTTTTCCCGAACGTATGTCAAGGACGAAACAAAACATTAATAAACTTTTGATCAAAATTAAACATTATTAGCAGAATTTTGGAAGAGGAAAATATACAGTTAGTCTCCATGTCAACTGGGAATCATGAACATGCGATAAAAAAGTTTAGTGAGAATTTTCTTACAGGAATCCTCCTACCAATCGGCAGTGAGCCAAATACTTTTCAATTTTCGATTTTTCGCACAGTCATTTTGTGTCATTGTGATTTTACCGAGAAACAAGTTTTCAGAAGAATTAAATCATCATGGCATTTAAGGAATTTTAAGATGATTTATTTTTCAAAACCAAAATATTTGGTAAAATTTAAAGTGATTATTTATAAATCGCTTGTGTCCAAATAATGCAGACACGTAAACCTTTGTAACACTTTTTAACATATCGGTACACTGAGACGAGTAGAAGAAATATCCTGCACAGGAACGTTACATTATTATGCAGTATGTAGATAATTGTATGTGTCAAGGTTTTGGTCCTGGACTAGATTCCAGTCCCCGCATATTATCAACTGAGTGTTCCCAATGGAGGCAATTTTATCGTTAATCGTTTTATAGAATTTCGGATCGTCATCGTTTGGTCCGTAAATAACTGTTCGGGTAATGCGAATTTCCTCTAACGAGACATCTAAAATAATATAGTTACCATTTTTGTCTTGTATGGAATCATGTAATTCAAATTGAAACGTATTTCTAAACAGTATGGCCACGCCTCTGGATTGCGATTTATAAGAAGAACATTTGCACTCATACCCCCATTCGGATCTTATAATGTTCTCGTGGTCTTTCGTAAAGTGTGTGTCTTGAAGACAGTATATAGAACCATTGATAGACTTGAGGTGATCGAACACATCCCGTCTTTTCTGTCTCTGATTCAACCCTCGGCAGTTCATTGATACGATCTTAATGGTTGACATTATTGGATTCGCGACGTCTACAACTCATCCTGGACCAAACGTAACAGTAATTGTTGTCGACACATTCTAAACAAAGGCTGGTGTACATATATAGAAGGTTGGTACATGTATAAAACAAGTTGATGTCACATATTGTTTAAAATTTTGAAGCCGTCGGTATATATGAATAAAATAAACACAAAGACATGTAACATTGATGATCATAGACATTAATATGACACAGAGCGTTCTGAGAGCATACACCATTCATACGGGGGAGGGGATGGGTTAAATGTGGTATGTACATTTGTTTTCGTCCGGTTCTTTCAGCATGCTATTCCCGGTACGCGACCACTGGTCTCGGAAATTGAATACTAAGTTACCACAGGAGCTTGGAACTTTATCAATAACTGCCTTAATTATGATAATTAGCATTTTTTTTGGCCCAGCATTATGGCCAAAAAAATGGTAATTAGGCTAATTAATACAATTATTAATCAAGTTCCACACTCCTGTGGTCTTACAAAATGACAAGTGGTGCCTGCTGGGAAAATGTAAATAAAATTATAAATGAAACTAAAACTTATTATTATTATTCTTTTATTAGCTTTCATAGCGTTCGTGAAAAAAATGTGTACTGCGAAGCGAGTGCGAATAAAATAGCGTCCTTAGTTACTATGCAACGGACTACAAATATCAATGCGCGCAAGTACTTTTGGGTCGTTTTTGTTGCACTGATAAAATCTCGACCTAATGTAATTATCCGATATAATTACATTAGCTTTGATAAACTCAACACGGCAATTTACTATAGAAAATGAAGTGGGTGTAATTATATACTTATAATTACACGAAGAAGGCATCTGTTATGTCAGAATTATATAGTTATAATTACACGAAGAATGCATCTGTAATGTCGGAATTATATAGTTATAATTATACGAAGAAGGCATCTGTTATGTCAGAATTATATAGTTATAATTACACGAAGAAGGCATCTGTTATGTCGAAATTATATAGTTATAATTACACGAAGAAGGCATCTGTTATGTCAGAATTATATAGTTATAATTACACGAAGAAGGCATCTGTTATGTCGAAATTATATAGTTATAATTACACGAAGAAGGCATCTGTTATGTCGAAATTATATAGTTATAATTACACGAAGAAGGCATCTGTTATGTCGAAATTATATAGTTATAATTACACGAAGAATGCATCTGTAATGTCGGAATTATATAGTTATAATTATACGAAGAAGGCATCTGTTATGTCAGAATTATATAGTTATAATTACACGAAGAAGGCATCTGTTATGTCGAAATTATATAGTTATAATTACACGAAGAAGGCATCTGTTATGTCGAAATTATATAGTTATAATTACACGAAGAAGGCATCTGTTATGTCGAAATTATATAGTTATAATTACACGAAGAAGGCATCTGTTATGTCGAAATTATATAGTTATAATTACACGAAGAAGGCATCTGTTATGTCAGAATTATATAGTTATAATTACACGAAGAAGGCATCTGTTATGTCGAAATTATATAGTTATAATTACACGAAGAAGGCATCTGTTATGTCGAAATTATATAGTTATAATTACACGAAGAAGGCATCTGTTATGTCGAAATTATATAGTTATAATTATACGAAGAAGGCATCTGTTATGTCAGAATTATATAGTTATAATTACACGAAGAAGGCATCTGTTATGTCGAAATTATATAGTTATAATTACACGAAGAAGGCATCTGTTATGTCGAAATTATATAGTTATAATTACACGAAGAAGGCATCTGTTATGTCGAAATTATATAGTTATAATTACACGAAGAATGCATCTGTAATGTCGGAATTATATAGTTATAATTATACGAAGAAGGCATCTGTTATGTCAGAATTATATAGTTATAATTACACAAAGAAGGCATCTGTTATGTCGAAATTATATAGTTATAATTACACGAAGAAGGCATCTGTTATGTCGAAATTATATAGTTATAATTACACGAAGAAGGCATCTGTTATGTCGAAATTATATAGTTATAATTACACGAAGAAGGCATCTGTTATGTCGAAATTATATAGTTATAATTACACGATGAATGCATCTGTAATGTCGGAATTATATAGTTATAATTATACGAAGAAGGCATCTGTTATGTCAGAATTATATAGTTATAATTACACGAAGAAGGCATCTGTTATGTCGAAATTATATAGTTATAATTACACGAAGAAGGCATCTGTTATGTCGAAATTATATAGTTATAATTACACGAAGAAGGCATCTGTTATGTCGAAATTATATAGTTATAATTACACGAAGAAGGCATCTGTTATGTCGAAATTATATAGTTATAATTACACGAAGAATGCATCTGTAATGTCGGAATTATATAGTTATAATTATACGAAGAAGGCATCTGT